>WBNM01009948.1:73384-115776 GCA_013399055.1 Ramphastos sulfuratus | reverse complement strand
GAGAATCTGAACCTCCCACACCTGGATTTTTCCAGACTGGAACAGTTAGGTTAGTTTTAGTTCATCATCACAGCACACAATTACTTTTTGGTGACTGTGTTATCAGTTTATCTGTTATTCTAGAACAGAATGAGAAGTACAAGAATGAAATCAGAAGTCTGAGGCTATGAACACAAACCACAGTGGCTGCTACAGGAGGATAATCTCATTTAACCAGTTCTGATAGAAAAGAAAAAACAAGCAACTGAACAATGAAGAACAAGTTCATGCACAAAAACCACAGAGAATGTGTAATAATTGAAAGCAGGCANATTGTGCTGAGCTGTAAATATAGCTTCATCTAAAACTTCCAGCCGGCTGAGTTCTAGTCTGGGTCATTTTACAAAGTGTGGGGGGGCGGGGAACTCCCAAACCCACATCACCAAGGAAGAAAAGAACCTCCATCCCAGTATCAATCCTCCTCCTAAAGCAGGACCTGGGGTGCTGGTCTGTGGGTGATAGCCTCTTCGGCCTCTCTGTCTTGGTAACCTGCAAGGACACTGGAAGAAGGAGAATGGCACCAGAGAAAGGATGGCAAGTATAGAGATCTTTCTGTACAACTATTTTAACTGTATTAGTGAGACTTCTCTGTATTAATCTGGACTACAAACGGGTAGTATTGCAACTGGGCTAATGTTATGTACTGTTGGATGTTGGTTAGAACGATAGCTTAGACTAACAACAAACAACTCCATGTATGCAGCACATTCCCTTGTCACAGAGGCTCACAGGAGAAAGTTATAAGTTCAAAATAAACTCATTCTAACAAAATAAAAATAAAATTCATAAGCCAACAACGTTAATAAACTACAACTTCCAGATGGCAAGCAAGATTAAACACTGCACAGCTTGCTTAGGCTTCAGTTGGAGAAAGGAACTAACTCAAATTATATGTCACCCACTCTCTACATTTATTCTGTGTCTGGGGCTAAACTCAGCAGCTGTCCTACCACCTGATGACCCCTCTCCAAGTGAAAAGAGGTATCATGAAAATGAGAGGAAATCTTGGATTGGAATGAAAGCAGATTTAACAAAGCAGCCAAACTAATACCCACACAAATATCACACAAAGTTATACTCAGCCCAGTGAACATAAAGCAATCATGCTAAACAGGAAGGCAGGTAAGCAACTCCCTCCAGAAACTCTGAGAAGCAGGAGACAAAGCAGAAGGAACCCCTGTGCTCAGTAGACTTCCCCCTTTATAATGACTGTGAGACCTACGGTCTGGGATGCACCTGGAGCCAACTCAGCTCAGCTGCCCTGGGATGCACCTGCAGCCAATTCAGCTCAGCTGCCCTGGGATGCACCTGCAGCCAATTCAGCTCAGCTGCCCTGGCTGACTCCAGACTGCTAATGGCCTGTAGCTGGTCTATGATTCTGCCCCAGCCAAACCAGGACAACTCACCCATCAAGATGTGGCTCTCAGCTTTGAGAAGTTACCCTCAGAGGGTGTCTTGACTTTAGAGAGTGCTGACCTGCTGCTCTGAGCAGAACTGGCAAGACCCCATTTATACCTGTTCAACCTGACCTGTGGTCAAAGCTACACACCGGATGATGCTCTAAGCTTTCAATCAAGATGTGGGGCTAACAATAGCCACTCATGTAACCCCAATGTGGCCACAATTAGCAGAAGTTGTGGTTATGATGTTTGCCAGGAGAAGCAGAATCAGCAGAGCTGATACATTTTCACCAGTCAGCTGTTTTCACCATGGTGGCTGCAACTTCCACGCCCATTTCACCTGTAAGCCTTGGAGTGTAACAAGTCTTTGGTGTGTGCAGCAGAGCATTTGCTGTGTTTAAACAAAGCAAATGTTTAAAGATCCATATAAATGCCCATATCCTAGGTAAGGAAGCAATATTATGGTTATCATCCTGACAAACAGAATGAACTCTGATGCCACATTCTATCAGGTATATCCTGTTGGGTCTTGCACAAATCATCCTTCTCCTCTGGGGTCCCATAAAGTGGACTTAAAACTTCCTCACCTGACAGGACTGCACACACAGGGCAGGGTGAGAGGATATAAACACTCAGCATATGGACTTCAAAGTTATTTTCTCATGATGAGCTTCCAGAACCTGCTTTCCTTCTGAGTTCATTAAAAAATGCACTATAAACTAGGGTGAAAAATCTTAACTGGAGGAATATTTTCTATCCAAAGCTCCTCTAGCAATAAATGCCTGAGGCTATGCTAAAGGCATGCAAGACATAAGTCTCAAGCAGCTCTTCTACTTGTAGAAGCCCAATTTTACCTAGCCCTGGGCCATGAGATGCCTGTTTCAGGGTCATGGATTGGACTGGATGATCTTCAAGGTGTCTTCCAACCAGATGTTTTCTGTGATTCTGTAATTCAGAATTCAAATACTGCAGCTTAAGATGTGATCCTGTGTGAGATGAGCAACAGTAACTGTCTTGAACTGGGCAGCCTGTTCCAGAGCTCAGCAACCCTTTTGGTGAAGAAATTTTTCTAACATCCACTCTAAATCTCCCCTGGTGCAACTGGAGGCTGTTTCTTCTTGTCTTGTTGCTTGTTATTTGGGAGATGAGGGTGACTCCCACCTCACTACTACCTCAAATCGATATGGATAGCAATGAGGTCTCCCCTCACAGTGTCCTTTTCTCCAGACTTAACAGCCCTGGTTCCTGCAGCTGCTCCTCATCAGACTTGTGCTCTAGACCCTTCATCATCTTCACTGCCCTTCTCTGGACACACTCCAGCACCTCAGTGTCCTTCTTCTAGTGAGTGGTCCAAAGCTGAACGCAGTATTTGAGCTGTGGCCTCACTGGTGCCAAGTAAAGGAGGACACTGCCCTGGTCCTGCTGTCTATGCTCTTTCTTGTGTAAACCAGGGTGCTGCTGTCCTTCTCGGCCACAAGAATGGTCATAGGACGTCTTGTGTTGGAAAGGGACCTTAAAGGTCACCTATTCCAATCACTTCAGTGAGGAAGAGACACCTTCAGCTCGATCAGGTTGCTCAACGCCCTGTGCAGCCTGACCCAGAGCATATCCAGGGATGGAGCTTCTATCACCTCTCTGAGCATCCTGTGCCAGCACTTCGCCACCCCCAGTGTAAAACACTTCGGCCTGCTACCTAGACCAAGCCTCCCTTCCCTTAGTTTGAAGGCATGAGCCCTTGTGCTGCTGAAACTCCTGTCCTCATCTCTGCTGCGGCCTCCTATAGCACAGCCAGGCCGCGGCAGGCTCCCCCCGCGCGCTCCCTCCCACCTCAGTGCGCTGCCTGCGTCACGCGTACAGCAACCCAACCCGCAGCGCACCCTCCCGCCGCCAGGCGGCGCACTGCCCAGGCCCGGCCACAAGCGCGCGCGCGCACGCCACACACGCCCAGCGGGCACCCCTGCAGCGCCCCGCCCCTTGCCGTGCCCTCAGCCAATCAATTTTCTCGGTCCCACCGCGTTCCGCTCCCCCCCCGCATCGTGGTTATGTTTATCGCGGGAAGGAAGAGGCCTGGGTGATTGGCGTTAGCCCTGCCCAATCGGAGAGCTGTCCGCTCGAAGGGGCGGCCGAGCGTCGGCTTGGCGGGAGTGGGGCCCTGAGGACTTTCCCTTCACCTGTCCTCCCTCCCCGCCTCGGAACGGCTCTTCCCTGCTGGTCCCTGCTCCTCTTCCCTCACCCGCATCGTCAGCTCCTTGTGCCTTTCTCTCGGGCTCCGTTCGGTCTCCCGAACGGCCCCCGGGGGCTCTCCGGTACCCTCTTCCGGGTGCGCTTTTAGTGTGCCCTTCCGGGTTCCCCCGGGTCCTCGCTCCTGGGTTCCCCCAAACGGGAGCATCCCGGCCCCTTCCTTTACTTTCTGGGGCTACCCGAGCAGGCGGCCTCCCGGTTCCCGCCCCACAGCCGCCCGAGGCGGGCTGCTGTCACGGCACCGAGGATGGCCGGCGTGATCCGGCGGCTGGATGAAGCCGTGGTGAACCGCATCGCGGCCGGAGAGGTCATCCAGAGACCGGCGAACGCCATCAAGGAGATGATAGAAAACTGGTAAAGGCGAGCTCGGCTCCTCACTGCTGCGGCGCCCTCGGGTACGGGGAGGGCTCCGTATTGCAGCCAGTCCCGTTTAGTATCGTAATCGACTGAAAGCAACCTCATCAGGTTTGCAGGCTGGACAGGAGCGTTGATCTCCGTGAAGGCAGAGAGGCTATGCGGAGAGATCGATAGGCCGAGGTCAGCGGTATGGGGTTCAACAAGGCCAAGCGCCAGGTCCTGCGCTTAGGTTACAGCAGCCCCGGGCAGAAGCTCGGGGCACAGCGGCTAGGAAACTGCCTGGTAGAAAAGAACCTGTGCGAACATGAGCCCGCAGCATGCTCAGGTGGCCAAGAAGGCCAACAGCATCCAGGCCTGTACCAGGAACAGTGTGGCCAGCCGGAGTGGGGAAGTGATGAAGCCTCTGCACTTGGCACTGGTGAGGCTGCCCCTCGAACACCGTGTTCAGTTTTGGGCCACTCACTATCATAAGGCTAATGAAGTGCTGGAGCCAAAGAAGGGCAACAAAGCTGGTGAAAGGTGTGAAGCAGAGGTTGTATGAGGAGGAGTGCAGTGAGCTGTATCAGCTGTGTGAAAGCCAGCAGCAGGTATGGGTAATGGGGAGAAAAGGTCTACTTGTTGGGCTAGGCACCTCAATTTTTTCTATTCCTGAATTTTAGTTATTTTTGAAGTTGCTGTGGATGGTGATTTAGGGTGGTTAGAAGGAAAAGGAAGGAGGCAGTAAAGACTTGTTTGAAACGATGAATTCCAGTATGAGTGATGAGTAGAAACAACTTAGCACTAGCACTACTGTGATTTTAATTTTTCTCAAAGTCCTGTGGTCCTTTATGTTCTAGAGGTGCTGATCTCTAGAGTGCTTTCTTGGTTTCTGCAGTTTGGATGCCAAATCTACGAGTATCCAGGTAGTAGTTAAAGAAGGTGGTCTGAAGCTCATCCAAGTCCAGGATAACGGCTGTGGTATCAGAGTGAGTAAACAAAGCTGCCAGCTGCNTGATCCTTGAGATCCCTTCCAACCTTACCATTCTATGATGTTCAGCACTACCTTTTAAACTTTGTTTCAGTATATAAATGTTTCTGACCTTGGAAAAGCTTGGAAATGGAAAGTGACTCTTACTTGTCCCTTTCACACAGAAGGAAGATCTGGACATCGTGTGCGAGCGATTCACTACCAGTAAGCTGCAGAAATTTGAAGACCTGACCAATATTGCTACCTATGGTTTTAGAGGCGAGGTAAGCTCTTCATCAGGGTCTTGGAACTGTTGATCATTGCAATCCTGTTGAAGTGGGGTTTGCATACTGCCTCATTGCCAATAATCCTCACAGAAGCTTCAGCTTTCTGAAAGTGTCACAGGACCACAGGATGTTAGGGGTTGGAAGGGACCTCTGGAGAGCTTCCAGTCCAACCTTCCTGCCAGAGCAGGAACAGAGAATCCAGCACATGTCGCACAGGAACACATCCAGACAGGGCTGGAAAGGCTCCAGAGAAGGAGACTCCACAGCCTCTCTGGGCAGCCTGTGCCAGGGCTCTGGGACCCTTACAGTAAAGGTCTTCATGCTGAGGTGGAACTTCCTGTGCTGCAGTTTCTATCCCTTGCCCCTTGTCCTATCCCAGGGCACAAATGAGCAGAATCTGTCCCCTCCTTCCTGACCCCAGCCCTCAGATATTTATAGACATTGATTAGATCGTCTCTTAGCCTTCTTCTCTGCAGACTACCCAGCCTCAGGCCTCTCAACCTTTCCTCATCAGGCAGTGATGCAGGCCCTTCAGCATCCTTGTAGCCCTCCAATGGACTCTCTCACATAGATCCCTCTTGAACCGGGAAGCCCAGAACTGGATGCTGTATTCCAGGTGGGGCCTCACCAGGGCAGAGAACCTCCCTGCTGGACACTCTACTTAATGCACCCCCAGATACCACAAGGGCACATTGCTGTTCTGTGAGTAACTTGTCCAGCAGTCCAACATTACCTACAGTCAGGTGATTTGGGGCAGGGATGAGAACATAATGGCTAAAACCTTCCTTGTTTGTTGTTGTTGTTTGTTTTAAACATGAGAAAAAGAAAAGCACACAACTATAATAACTTTGCAAGTTTCCACTAGTTAAGTTACATGTTTGCTTGCATTGTCAAAGGGAATGGAATGTTAGAAAAGCCAATAAAAAGAAGGTCCTGGATAAGAATCAGTGTTGCAGGTTCTGCAATTTGCTAAAGCTTTACTGAGCTGCAGTTATTTAGTGAGGGTTTTTATTAATTGCTTGCAAGTGGTATATGATGATACAGTGCTGCTGTTTGAAGCATGGCCACTCCTCAGTGGTCTCCAGGGCAAGCTTTACAAAGCTGCTTTCTCTTTCCCTAGGCACTGGCTAGCATCAGCCACGTTGCCCACGTTACAGTAACAACTAAAACAGCTGATGCCAAGTGTGCATACAGGTAATGCCACCTCTGATCCCAGTGACTCCTGCTGCATGTGGTACTGAACAGATGGATGTGGTTCTCTTTGCAGTGCTCTTGTTAAGGAGGAGGGTGGGGTAAGGAATTCAGTATTTCTGGGGTTAAAACAAAGGCAATGCTGGGATTTCTCTTGTCCTACCCTTTAGTTGCCACAATCTCTGGTGACTTTTTATTTTCCTCCTAGAGCTACTTACAGTGATGGCAAAATTAAAGCTCCTCCAAAACCCTGTGCTGGAAACCAAGGCACTCAGATCACAGTAGGTTTTTGTGCCTCTTCTCTCTTATCCCTTTTCTGTTCTCTGGTCCTTTTGCTTCCACCACTTACTGGTGTCACCTTGGAGAATATTTTCCAAATGATGTTGGTGTGTAGGTTTCTTGGGGTTTTTGTTTGGTTTGTTGGGGTTTTTTTTTTGGTCACCAAAGACAGCAAGGTAAATTTGAGAAGATCCTGANTTGTTTGGTTTGTTGGGTTTTTTTTTGGTCACCAAAGACAACAAGGTCTTGAAAATTTGAGAAGATCCTGATTTTTGTGTTGTTCCTTCTGAGGATAAGCATAGAGAAATATTTCATAATCCTTCTGGGCTGCCAAAAGCCTCAGTGGAGGCAGTTAAGGGCTACAGGAAGCTCAGAATATGGAGGAGTTGTCTACCTTGTATGAGGCAGAGTGGAAAGATGAGGGCTGGCCTAGGACACTGCAGAGCTATTGCTTGGTGTTCAGTCATATCTTTCATACCTCATTCCAAGATCTGAATGGGAGGAAGACTGCTGTTAGGATGATGAACAATGAGTTTGCACGTGGCTGTGTAGCCTGACCTAGGAGTCTGCAGCCCTGCGTTTGGCAGCAAGCATCCCATGTCGGTGCTGAGGCAAGGTGGAAGCTGGACTTGAACTTTCTGCCTTTCCCAGGACAGCTAGGAAAGAATTTGCAGCTTGTTTAAATAAATGGTGAAAGTGACCAGTTTAAGCTGCTGGTTTACTGACATTAACAGCCTTGATTGCAGCAACTCCTTCACCATTTGTTTGCATTTCATTAAAGCACTCTATTGAGGGAATCCATTGTCACTGGATAGAAATTTGACTGCGAAATGATCTGTGGAGTTGTTGCTGTTGTTGTGGGTGAAGATACTGATGTAGCAAAATACTTGGAAGCATCCATTGCTCTGGAGTTGCATTTTGTTAGGTGAACCTAAGCAGGGAAGGAATTAATCAAATGTTCCTTCAAAAACTGAAGTACTTTCAGAGAGCCTCGTAGTATCTATTAAGAAAATGGATTTAGATTAATTCTATGGTAAGAGTAATTTTTTTTTTTTTTTTTTTTTACTGATTTTTAATTGTGACCTTTTTCTCTCTAGGTGGAAGATCTCTTTTACAATGTAAATACAAGGAGGAAAGCTTTAAAAAATCCCAGTGAAGAATATGCAAAAATACTAGAAGTTGTTGGCAGGTAAACTGGATTGGGACACTCCAGTTTGTTATGCTGGGCCCTGGGGTTTTTCAGAGGGACTGGCATGTGTGTGTTTGGTGTCTATGGGTTTGGGTTTTTTTTGGTTGCTGTTTTGGGCAGGGGGGTTAACTAACTGTTAGTGTACTGTGTCCAATCTGATATAGAAAATCCAGAGGAGAACCACTGCTTTGAGATTATTATTAGGAGGAATTCCAGCAAGCAAATGATGATAACAAAGGATTGAACTCTTCCATGAACCTGGGCTGAATAGAATCCAAGGAAAAGCTGTGTTGGAGCACTGAGATCTGGCTGACTATGAAAATGCTGATTTTACATCTAAATTTATTTATCACTTCAGATAACCAGAAATTCCCTTCCTGGGTCCCTTTCTTGCATCTTTTGTTGTATGCAGAGGCTCTGCAACCAGGATCTACACGATTTACACCAAAATAATAGCTTTACTCCTTTGACTCAATGCAAAAGCTAGCAAGGGTAGCAAGACTCTAAGGCCAAATGTTAGCCTGCTCCCTGACTAAGCACCTTAAGAGTCTTTACTGGCCAGGAGCTGAAGGACCAGGTCCCACTGCTCTGTGGAACAGGCTGATCTTGGAAGTTTTACTCTGTAACAGGCTTCCAGCTCATTGAAGTTTGTGTTTTGTTTGTTTGTTGTGGGTTTTTTTTTTTTCCATTAGGGTTTTATATATTTTTATTTTTTCTTCTGGAATTTTTGAGTTCCTAACTGTCCTGGTCACAACACTCTAATCTCTGCATTAGTACATTTCTCATGCTGCAGGGTTCTACAGAGTGTTCTTTCTCAACTTAGCAACTTCCCTAGGAGTTTGAGTCAAGGTTATGCAGCTGTCATGTGTCACAACTTGGCCCTGGGATCACAGTCAGCTAAACCATTTGAGTAGGAGAAATTAGAAGGGCAAGGCAGCCATTTTTCAGATCCTTCCCCATAGTAGTTCAGCCTTGATTTGGTCATATTGGGTGAGTTTCTGCTGCTGTTCTAGTTAAACCCATGCAATGATGCTGAGCTAATGAGGTCTACAGGAGTTGATTTGAATTAATGAGAAGTAAGCTGAGGTGATCCTTGTATTTCATATGGCCACAGTTTTTTTTGTAGCTATCTAGTCCACAAAATCTCAGCTTGTCTCAAATCATTTTACTGTGTGACAGGAAATAAAATTGTCTACCCCCATTACTAACTGCTTTTCAGTATGTGGGGAAAGTAACTTTTTCTTTCACACACCACAGTCTTCTGTTTGCTTGTGTTTCAGGTATGCCATCCATAACTCAGGCATCAGCTTCTCAGTTAAAAAGGTACATCAAGTCTTCATAACTTCACCATATGCCTGTTTATCTGTCTGTATGTGTGAGTATGTAGAGATTCTCCTCCCCCTCTACTCTGCCACATCTGGAACGTTGTTTCCAGTTCTGGGCCCTCAGTTCAAGAAGGACCTCAAGAAACTGCTTGAAAGAGTCCAGTGTAGAGCCACAAAGATGATGGGGGAGTGGAACATCTTCCTTAGGACAGGCTGAGGGAGCTGGGGCTCTTTAGCCTGGAGAAGAGGAGCCTGAGGGGTGACCTCATTCATGTTTATAAAGATGGAAAGGGCAAGTGTCAGGGAGCCAGGCTCTGCTCAGTGATGTCCAATGAGAGGACAAGAGGCAATGGGTGGAAGCTGGAGCAGAGGAGGTTCCATGTGTGGTGTTTTTGCTGAACACAAATAATGATACAAAATGTTATCATGGTGATAATGCTCCACTCTTCTGCATTACAAATGTTAAGTTTAATTGATTTCTAAAACTTCAGCCAGAACTGGGAACTGAGCAAAGCTCTCTTCTGATCTCTTCAGCAAGGTGACACTGTCTCAGATGTTAGGACCTTGTCAAATGCCTCAACAGTGGACAACATCAGGTCCATCTTTGGGAATGCTGTTAGCAGGTTGGTTGATGTCCAGTTTCCTTTTCACATGAAGTTTTCCAGTGAGTTGGTTGATGGTTGATGTCCAGTTGCCTTTTCATATGAAGTTTTCCAGTGAATCTCTCCCCCCTTTCTCTTTCAAAGAATGTGGGCTGGGCTGACTGTTTCTTCTTGCTTCCTTCAAGGTGAATTACAGAGAAGGAGTGTTGAAATAATCAGAGCTCTGCCTCCTCTTGCAGAACATGTGATCTTTTTCAGTGTATCAAAGGAAGGAGGGAAGTGCAACAGCAGACAAAGTAAAAGAGTTGTTCTTCCCTGTCTGCTGGCAGTTCTGAAGTGTCCTTGTCTATCACTGTGGGTGACTTAAAAGAATGCAATGCCCAGCAGAATTATCAATTGATGTTAACATCATAATGGATACTGTGATAAGGAATTAGAGACACAGTGCATAGTTCTACAGACTCCAAGCATACACTGTTACTAGTTTACAGCTGAACTTAGAGGGAAGAATACAGTTCAGGTTCAAGAACTTTTATGGCTCAGCAATGTTTGACCTCTCAAGTCATTCTAATGTGATATAAATATAGAGCAGTATATTGCTGCTTGTGGGTGCTGTTTGAAATCTGCATCAACAGAATAATTAACTTTTTTTTGTTTCTGTGGTTTTGTCAATAGGGAATTGATAGAAGTGGGCTGTGAGGATGCAAGCCTGGCCTTTAAAATGAAAGGCTACATCAGCAATGCAAACTACTCTGTGAAGAAATGTGTATTTTTACTCTTCATAAACCGTAAGTTTAAGTGAACAAACCCAAAGACCAACAGCATTTTGTACAGGAAGAGTAACTGGAACAAAACTTCCTGAAGAATTGTGTGGGTGCTCTTAAAAGACTTTGAAGAATTACAGAATCACAGAATGGTCTGGGTTGGAAGGAACCTCCAAAGGTCATCCAGTCCAACCTCCTCTGTAGTCACCAGCGACATCCTCAACTAGATCAGGATGCCCAGAGCCTCACCTTGAATATCTCCCTGGGTAGCCTGTTCCAGTAAAGAACTTGACCCTAACATCCAATCTAAATCTGGTCTCTAGTTTGAAGCCATTGCCCCTTGTCCTATCACTGCAGGCCTTTGTAAACAGTCTTTCTGCAGCCTTCCTGTAGTACCTGAAGGGGGTTAGCAGGCTGCTATCAGGTCTCCTGGAAGCCTTCTCTTCTTCAGGCTGAAGAACCCCAGCTCCCTCAGCCTGTCTTTGTAGCAGAGGTGCTCCAACCCCCTGATCATTTTTGTGGCCCTCTGGATCTGCTCCATCAGCTCTGCATCCTTCCTGTATTGAGGGCTCCAGACCTGGATGCTGTACTCCAGTGTTTTTCTGTTTGTAATATGTGCCTTGCTTTGTAGTCAGCTAAGACTGGGCCTAAAAGAAAGCTGAGCTGTGGAGTTTCAAGGTTACAACTGTGTCCTGCCAACTGAAGATAGGAGGGCACTCTGTTCTGTAGCAGCATTGGTAGGAGGTGGAACAAACCTTGACTGTATGAAATGCAAAGAGAGTCTGGATGACCTTTGAGGTCTCTCCCAACCAGATATATTCTGTGATATTTCAGTATTTGTGGAAAAAAAGTAGTTCTAAATATAAAATATACTTGCCTATTCCTTGTTTTATGTGAGGGCTAAATAGGACTGGGGAAAAGAAAAAGTACAACACTTTGAAGATGGAAAGCATGAAGAAGTTGATATGCAGGAGCAGCTGGGCACTGTGCAGTGTATTTGAGCAGGGCTCTGTGGAAACAGCTTCCTGTTGTGTGTTTCAGATCGACTGGTAGAGTCAGCTGCTCTGCGCAAAGCCGTAGAAACTGTGTATGCTGCTTACCTGCCCAAAGGCACCCATCCCTTCCTATACTTAAGGTAAAGTAACAAGAAGGAGTAGCCTTTTAGTACTGTCTTGTAGGATACAGCTTGGGTGAGAAGGTTTAAAAAGGGCATTTGTGTTCCTGATAGAAGTTGAGCGCTGCAGTCACGTACTTAACTGCCAGACAGGGACAAGCCACTGTGCATCTTTACTGTTCTACAAGCCAATTGCATTAAAGAAATAGGCCTTCTTTTCAGAAGTAGTGCTTGTAATTTCAGCTTTGATGGCCTGGATGAGCTTCACTTCAGGAAGATTACACTAGGAATACAGCAGCACATTTAAGAACAATGGGATCGAGTACTGCAAACTTGTTCTTCCTTCCTGGGGTTTGTATTTGCATCATTATTTGTGACAGCTGCTGTTCTTCTGGGTCTGCTCCTGCAGCAAAAAGAAGTGAACTGCACACTGGTTACAGGAAATGTTTTGGTTTATAAAGTCAAGAAGTAGCAAAAATTGAACAGAAGAAGTCCTTTAAAAGCTGAAGAATGGGAGACCTGGCTTTGGAACTGCTGAGTGATTGAGGATTGCATTCAGCAGTGAAAGTTAACTGCCATCCAGTGCTCTCCAACAAAGTCCTTGCACTGCAGCATTGGATTGAACTCCTGCTAAATGTCAAAGCATCAGCCATTAACTCAGGAGACATTGCAATACAAGACCTTTCTTAACACTGTTTTGTAGAGGTTGGCTTAAGCTTACCTATCTAAGCTGATTTTGGTGAGAGTTCTTCACAAACAGAATTTCTTAATATACCAAATCAGTCTGACTGTAGTGTAGCTTCAGCATGTTTCAGGACCCTTTTGCCTTCTTTGCATGGAGCAATGGCCCCAAGCCTGTGTTGCATTTTATACTGAGCCAATTTGTGTGCTCTTTGCCAGTCATGGGAAATGTTAGGTTCATTTCTTTTAAAATGTTTTACAGCCTGGAAATAGCTCCTCAGAATGTAGATGTGAACGTGCACCCCACAAAGCATGAGGTCCATTTCCTACATGAAGACAGTATTCTAGAGCGCGTGCAGCAGCATGTGGAGAGCAAGCTACTGGGCTCCAATTCTTCAAGGATGTACTTCACTCAGGTGAGAACATCTGAAATGATCACAGCTCTGGGTTATTTTAACTGTTGGTTGCTTTGTCCCACTCAGAATCATAGAATGGTTTAGGTTGGAAGGGACCTCAAAGATCATCTAGATCCAACCCCTCGCCACAGACAGGGACACCTCCCACTAGAACAGGTTGCTCAAGGCCTCATCCAGCCTAGTCTTGAACACCTCCAGGGAGGGAGTACTTGTACTGATTAACAGTCAGCAGTGTTGCACTTCTGAGATCTGTGCTCTGTGTTCCAGGGATGAAATTGCTTTAATATTCCCACATTAACAAGGTGACACAGAGAAAAATCTCACTTTAAATACCTTTCTCTCAACTATTTGCTCACTCTTCGTGATTTTACAAGTATAGTAACCTTCACATGTGGTAATTTTTTATTTTTACTTAATTTGTCCCCTGGTTTATGTGAAAGATGTGACTGAGGAAACTGTTTTGTGTATTTTTTGGAATTACTCTACACAGGAAAAAAAAAATCAGAGATTTCCTAATCTCTTTATGTAGAGCTTAGTGTAAGAATAATAACCAGAACCTATTTAAAAAAAAACAAAAACAAATTTGTGAGGTTTTTTTTTTTTACATAAAAAAAATTGCCTGAGAGACAAAGGAATGCCAATTAGTGAATCAGAGAATCACAGAGAGACAAAGGAATCCCAATTAGTGAATCAGAGAATCACAGAGAGACAAAGGAATGCCAATTAGTGAATCAGAGAATCACAGAGAGACAAAGGAATGCCAATTAGTGAATCAGAGAATCACAGAGAGACAAAGGAATGCCAATTAGTGAATCAGAGAATCACAGAGAGACAAAGGAATGCCAATTAGTGAATCAGAGAATCACAGAGAGACAAAGGAATGCCAATTAGTGAATCAGAGAATCACAGAGAGACAAAGGAATGCCAATTAGTGAATCAGAGAATCACAGAGAGACAAAGGAATGCCAATTAGTGAATCAGAGAATCACAGAGAGACAAAGGAATGCCAATTAGTGAATCAGAGAATCACAGAGAGACAAAGGAATGCCAATTAGTGAATCACAGAATGGTCAGAGCTGGACGGGGCTTCAAGGATCATCCAGTTCCAACCCCCCTGTCATGGGCAGAGACACCTCACACTAGATCAGGTTGCTCAGAGCTACATTCAGCCTGGCCTTAAACACCTCCAGGGATGAGGCTTCCACCAGCTCCCTGGGCAACCTGTTTCTTCACCATGAGGGTGGTGAGACCCTGAACTTCTTCCTAACATCCAATCTGAATCTACCCACTTCTAGTTTTGCTCCAAATGACCTCAACTGCCAACATGGTGATGTTTGTGCTATGTGGATGGCAAGTACAAGGCTGGTGGCCTGTTTAAGCAGCTTGACAGTGTGATTGTGGGGTCTGAAAGTTACTTGCCTCTGAGGAGGAGTGTGGGAAGCGTGGCTGAGCTTTGTGGGCTTTTTTCTTGTCTTGTTGAATCTCTTCTCTTCATTTCCCCATATCTGAATGAAGACATTGCTTCCAGGAGCAGACTGCTCTTCCAGTGAGGTGGTAAAATCAGTAGCAAACTCCTCTGCTGTTACCAAAGGAGCCGGCGATAAAGTTTACGCGCATCAGATGGTCCGCACCGATTCCCGAGAGCAGAAACTGGATGCTTTTCTTCAGCCAGCAAACAATCCCCTGAGTACAGCTCCCATGGAAGCTACGACAGAAGTTGCTGCAGGTTCTGCAGAGGCTGTGGTCAGGCCACAGGATGTTGAAATGGAAAGTGTCAGTGAGCTGGTCGAGATGGCTGATGTGCAGGGGGACACAGCGATGCCCGGGGCGCTGAGCAAGAGCGGGCGCTCCTCTCCGGTGCCTCCTCGGTAAGCCTCACCTCTCCTCAGGCCATGCAAGGCTACCTCTTTATTTCATGGCATGGCCCTGATCATGAAGACTTTTCTGACCTCTTTGAATTCTTACTTTTTTCAGAAGGAAAAATTTTCCTAGAATAACTTTCCATGGCATTTTAATGAAAAATGAAACTTTCCATCTCTGAGCTGTAGCTTACATCACTGGTGATAAATTTTGTAAATGGAGTGGGATTTCTGTGCATACTGAAAGACAGGAAGCAGTAGAGATGATATTAACTTTTTTTTTAGTCTGCCTGTCTTTGGAGGCCCTCCTTTTGTGGGGGGAGATAGCAATTACATCACCAAATTTTACAGACATTACCCTAGTAAAAGGTAAAAGTGCTATAATGTTTCTGAGCTCCTGCAGGAGCTGTTAAGAAGCCAAAGTCTTCTGAAGGAATCTGTTCCTCCTGGTGTCCTCACACTATTACAGAAAAATTATCATGAAAAAAAATCATTAGAAATATCAACACTTTCTGCTATGTCCTGTAGAGCCCAATTTTCTTGGTGTTTAAATAAGACATACCTGATCTGATTGGTATTAGAGTCATCAATTTTCTATGAATTAACTTAGTACCTTTTCCTAACAAATTATGCCTTATAAATCATAGAATGGTTAAGGTTGGAAGGGACCTCAAAAAATCATCTAGTTCCAACCCCTGCCACAGGTAGGGACACCTCCCACTAGAACAGGTCACTCAAGGTCTCATCCAACCTGGCCCTGAACCCCTCCTGAGAGGGTGCAGCCACAACCTCCCTGGGCAACCTGTGCCAGTGTCTCACTACCCTCACTGGATAGAACTCTCACTGTAAATAAAGTCTTGCTGGGAAGCTCTAGGAAACTTTCTGCATTTCCTGTGCTAACAGAGCACATGAACTGAGCATCCAACCTGTTGGCCTGTTTTGCCTAAGTGATAGAATCAGCCTAACCCTAACCCTCCTCCCTGGAGGTGTTCAAGGCCAGGTGGAATGAGGCCTTGAGCAGCTGAGTCTAGCCCATGGCAGGAGGGTTGGAGTAAATGATTTCTAAGATCCCTTCCAACCTAAGCTATGATCTCAGGAAGTTCTTCAGGGAAGTGGTAAGATCCAGTCTAAACCTACTCTCCTTCAGCTTCAAACCATTCCTTCTTGTCCTGTTGCTAGACACTCATGAAAAGTCTCTCTGCAGCCTTCCTGCAGGATCCTTTCAGGGATTGGAAGGCAGCTCTAAGGTCTCACCAGAGTCTTCTCCATGATGAACAACCCCAGCACCTTCAGCATATCCTCATAGCAGAGCTGTTCCAGCCCTTTGATCATCTTTGTGAACCGAACACAGTTTCTTTTGTTTTGGCATTGTAGAAAGAGACCACGGGAAGATGGGGACATAGAAATGGAGCAAGAAGACAGCAGAAAGGACATGACTGCTGCCTGCACCCCTAGAAGGAGAATTATCAACCTAACCAGTGTATTGACCCTCCAGGAGGAAATTAGTAACCAAGCACATGCAAGTAAGAGAGCCTTTTGCTTCGCAAGAAGATTGTTATTCTACCAACTTAAATAAGATTGTTTCAAATGCTCAGAGAAAACAGATTTAGGAGGTGGCCCAGGCAGCTCAGCCTGCTGCTAGGCAAGCTTGTATCAAAATTGTCTGTTAGACATCCTGGGACAGAGCTCAATCAGGCAGCTACCCTGGAGGGCTGTTTTGCCATGTGCCTCATCAGCTAATGAGACATTTTATGCATTCTAATTATTTTACAAACCTTAAGTTCCATCATAACTCACAGCACTGTAAAATTACAGTTTGAAAAGCTAAATTGTTTTGTACTTTTCAAACAGAAATGGCTGTTATGACAGTAATGACCAAAACTGTGCTTAACTGTGAAGTAGACTGGGACAGGCTTGGTAATCATTTTTATTTACTCCTTTTGCTTTTCATTTTTATCTGTCCCACTTAGACAAAATTATGAGGGTGGTCAAATGTTTTCATTTCTGGTAAGAGTTGTTTTAGAAAAAAAGTAAAAGGTTTCCCATTCTTTCTAGGGTTGTTTCCCTCTTAAGTTTTTAGTTGCCTTTAAAGTCAAACTGAGCTTCAAATTAGAGAAAAGCAGACTTAAATTGGATGTTAGGAACAAGTTCTTTACTATGAGGGTGGTGGAACACTGGAACAGGTTGCCCAGGGAGGTGATTGAGGCTCCATCCTTGGAGATATTCAAGGTGAGGCTCGACAGGGCTCTGGACAACCTGATCTAGTGGAGGATGTCCCTGCTGAGTGCAGAGGGGGTTGGACTGGATGACTTTTGGAGGTCCCTTCCAACCATGACCATTCTAAGATTATATACTAGTGGGAGGTGTCCCTGCCTATGGCAGGGGGTTGGAACTAGATGATCCTTGAGGTCCCTTCCAACCTTACTATTCTATGATTCTATAAACTATCTTACTTATGCTTTAATAGAGGAGTACTTGTGTATCCACACAAAGGAGCAATATTGCAAAACCTTCTTGCTGTAAGAAGCAGTAGTAGTGATTGGAGTCTGAGACTTTAAGAAGACACAAACCACTCAACTAAATTAATTAGGGCAGGGTTGCAAATACTAAATTATATCCTTTGGTTTCTTCCCCATCCCCTTCAATTATTTCAGGTCTTCAGGAGATGCTCCATGACCACTCATTTGTTGGCTGTGTCAGTCCTCAGTGGGCTCTGGCTCAGTATCAGACAAAACTCTATCTTCTCAACACAACAAAACTCAGGTAAAACAGCTTGCTGGTGGTTGAAATAAGTACCAGTTAGCAAGCTAAGCAGAAGGAAGGAAATGACAGGAAAAGCAACACTGTTATTGTTTTCTTCTTGTCTATCTGAAAAGTCATGAGGCTAAAACCAAAGCAGTTGGTTCAGTGCAGTGGAAAAAAGTTGCAGTGAATCAGTAGCTACTGTAATGTGTGCTCACAGGCCAAGGAAGGGGAAGAAGTTTCATTTGTTTCATGACCACCTACACCATGCTGTATAAAGATGAGCAAGCAGAAGCTTCCAAAAAATCATGTAAAATGCTGTGTCCAGCTGGGTTAAGAGAAACTGCAGGAGATGAATGGAACAGAAAGTTTGTATGGTTGCATATGCAGCCTTACCCAGACAGCTCCCTCAGTTTTGTAACAAATAAGAGGATGTACTTCAGATAGACTGAGATATATCAACTTCCAAACTCCTGTGCATTTTCTGCAGTGAAGCTGTTGAAATATAAAGTATCTGGGAATAAACTGATGATGCATGCATGCTGCAGTCTGCAACATTTCTGCACCAGTGTGGCTGGTGATGTCAGAAACCAGATTTAATTGTAAACAGCTAGATAGTGTGAATCTTAAACTGCTCAGTTAAAGTAAGATCTTAGCATGAATGAGGATGTTGATCTGATGTTCCCAAGAGGACACTTTTCTTTCTTAATTATGGTAACTTAGAGATGTGTGGTCTTACCTGTACAGCTCATTTTTGTACTTCAATTTAGCCAGGAACTCTTCTACCAGATACTTATTTATGACTTTGCAAACTTTGGAGTCTTAAGGCTGTCTGTAAGTATCATTTTACACTCTATCCCATCTATATACTTTTTATTTACAACAGTCCTGTCCTTTCAGACAACAATACAGTTTCATGGGTTGGTTTTCATCTGCTACAAGAACAGGAGTTTTGTTGTTTCCTTTTGCAGCAAGAACAGAATGTAGAGAACTCAGTAACTCTGTAGCTAAGTTGTCAGCCTGACTGCCTGCTGTTAGCATAGGTTTGAGATGCTCAGAGGTTTGCTGTTGCTGGTTACATGGGGACAAATAATTCAATTGAATACAAAATATGTCAGTGTCGATTGCTAGTGTTCATCCTGCAAGTGTCACAGCACTTTGCAGGACTATGGGCTGCACAGAATGACAGCAGAAAGACACTTGATACTTTTTAGACTGGTCATGATAAGCAGAACTGTTTGCAGGCCAGAAAGGGCACATTACAATTAGTTTATAGAAGAAGCTATTGGTTTCCAGTAGAGTACATTGATCATTAACAACAGTTTTGCCACCTCCATTTTTAGGAGCCTGCTCCTTTATATGAGCTTTCAATGCTTGCTTTAGAGGATCCTGAAAGTGGCTGGACAGAAGAAGATGGTCCAAAAGAAGGACTTGCTGAGTACATTGTGGAGTTTCTGAAAAAGAAGACTGAAATGTTGAAAGATTATTTTTCTCTTGAAATTGATGAGGTGACTGCTGCTACTGCTTATAACAGGAGATGAATGGTGGCCTCGGCTGGGTTACATTTACAGTTGGACTCACTGATTTTTAGAGGTCTTTTCCAAGCTAAATGTTCCTACATTTTGGTAACACAACTGCAGTGGTTTGCTTGCAGTGCTTACAGCCACTAAGAACTAGCTCCAGCAAGACTGAGCTGGCTTACCTCTTCCATTAAAAATGCTCAGGACTCATGCTGCTTTCAGAAGGTTGCCACACAAAGCACTTTGTTTAGGTACCAAATAAAGCAGTCATTGCTTCCACAACTGGAATGCAGACCTCTTACCCACCAAGGTGTGCAGCTTAGCAAGTTCTCTACCCAGGCAGGGAGGCCTTACAGCATCACCACCTCTGTGTGTGGCCTAATGCATTCCTTGTCCAAAACTGAACAGCTTTATCAAGGGTCATGGAACCCAGGCACTTCACTGTGATATTCCCCCGGCAAGCATAGTCAGTAGTAGTCTGTCTAGAGGTAGAGGAGGAATCTAAATTCAGTCTTTGTAAGCTGAGTAGCTTAAACCTAGTCCTTGTGAAGTTCACCACCACCACTAACCCTCTTCCTGCAATGCCTGCCTGGCATCAGGCTTCAAAATCTTGTAATTCCAGATAGCTCTAAGCTTGGTAAGAATCAGTTTTGCAGCAGGTCAGCTCTGGTGCCCTTTCTGCAAGAAAGAATACTTTTTTTTTTTTTTAACTGAAGCAGCAATGTTGGCTTGCAGGAAGGAAACCTTATTGGGTTGCCACTTCTGATAGAAAACTACGTTCCACCACTGGAAGGCCTGCCTATGTTCATCCTTCGCTTGGCCACCGAGGTATCTCTCTTCGTCATTTCAT
This sequence comes from Ramphastos sulfuratus, assembly GCA_013399055.1. Lineage (NCBI taxonomy): Eukaryota > Metazoa > Chordata > Aves > Piciformes > Ramphastidae > Ramphastos > Ramphastos sulfuratus. Next base: position 95,974 of record WBNM01009948.1, on the reverse strand, counting down.
TCATTCACTTCTTGTATGTAGGAAGGAATGAATTCAATCAAATTAATTCATCAGAAGCTGCAAAGGCAAGGCTGGAATTGGTTAAATGTACTTCTTATGTGCTCCAGCCATTTCTGCTGTGGTTACTGATCAGTTGTGCTTTGCCTCCAAGTTCTTTTTTGTATCTTGTACTGATAAAGAAAAATGCAAAGACATTTTCATGGTTGTTTTTTTTCCATGAGAATCTCTCTCAATCTCTGACTGCTGTCCTAGTAAATTACTTTTTTTCTTGTTACAGGTAAACTGGGATGAAGAAAAGGAGTGTTTTGAAAGCCTGAGCAAAGAGTTAGCTATGTTCTACTCCATTAGAAAGCAATATATAATAGATGAGGCCAACCCCACAAGCTCTCAGGTATGAGGGGATGTCACTAACCAGTTGTATGAACAACCAACCAACACCCAGGCAACTCCTGTTTCAATGACAGACTTCTAATCTCAACTCTACTGCCAGTGAAGTGAACCAAGTGGCAGGGTGGTGAGATTCTGACAAAAGGTGGCTTGAGTATTCTGAAGTATTCTATTTATTGTCCTCTACTACAAGATAATTTCAGTTTGTCTTTTTTATCCCCCGCATTTCAGAATGAAGAGGCTGACTCTGGTTCAACAACATGGAAATGGACTGTGGAACATGTGCTTTACAAAGCTTTTAGGACTTACCTTTTACCTCCTAAACACTTTGCAGAGGATGGCAACATTTTGCAGCTTGCTAACCTGCCTGACCTGTATAAAGTCTTTGAGAGGTGTTAACCAAGTAGTTGTTGCAGGCTGGTGCACATCAAAAACCCATTCATTGACTGAAGGATAAAGCTGCAATCCTGATGGGGCAAAGGAAAAGAGGGACTTTAGCATCATGCTAACAAGAGAGCAAGTGGTCTATTTTTCTTCTTTTGATCAAAAAATAAAAAGAATTGTTTTAGCTATGTCTGAACCCAACTGAGACAAAGTCTGCACTGCTGCTTTGAGTTTCACTATCAAGCAATAAGCTAACAATACACAAATTCTACTGAAGAACATTAACTGGATTGAGTAATTGCAAAAAGGGACAGAGCTTTAACTTAGTTGAAATGTGAGTGCTTTAACTCAGTGCTTTCAAGAAACAAGCTAACTCCTTTTGTTTCAAGAATTACTGTGTGACAGTGCCTGCAATGTGAAAGTACAGAAAAGATCTATTACTGCAGGAGCTAAGTCTTGCAGTATTTCAGACTCCTTGCTGAAATGTGGCAAATCCCTTCCCTTTTAATCAAGGAGACTGAAAATGAAGCCAGGAATCCTCTGACCTAGCAAATGAGCACACACATGACTTTCACTGTAAAGCAGAGCTGCAGTTAGTGCATGGTCTCCAATCTGTCCTGGGACAGTACATGTCAGGGGTACAGGGGTAAGGCTGTTTTAAGTGTAAGGCAAGCCAACTTGCTGTCAGAATGTCACAAGGCATCACTCCAGTACCACTGGCTTTTTCATGAACTATCTCCCTTATTTGTGCTAGAAACAGAAGCAGGCAGCATCTTCTAGGAGGCTGGTCAAAGTGTGTCTGGTCATGTCTTTGTCCTGAAGAAAGAAAACCATCCTTGAGATGCTTAGGAAGACAGACTGCCTGTGGTTTTACTCATACACTTACACAACTGTCACTTGAAGCAGGAAGGCAGGTGTTAAGGCTTGATAGAAACTAAAGTGAAATAGAATAGCTGTGAAGGTATTCCCAAAACACTTCTTTAAAGGTGGCTCTTACAGACTTCAAGAGCATCACCTTTGTCTCCATCTCTTCCTTGCCCCATGAATAGTCTTTATTTGGTGCTGTAGCCTCAACACCAACAGGACACATAAGCAAGTGATCATGACTCAAGCCCACTTTCACTAAATCATCTCCCAGCCCACTTGCCAGGTCTGGGACCCAAAGCCTGAAAAGAGAAAGGCAATGCTGCATCCACACAGCCCTGAACAGCACTGAACACAGGTTTCCATCTGCCATTTCCAGAGCCCTTGAAGTTCCTGGCTGTGAGTTTCACAGCTGCAGTGGCTTAACAAACCCCTGCTGCTAGTGCTTTGATTTACTGAAACTGAGTAAGGGGAAGCCAAGGTACAGTTTCATGCTTTGAGAAGTGGCTTTTGGTTTGTGCTTTTAGTGGAAAAATCCTGCAAACTGCAACAGTTCAGCTTCTCCATGAAGCAGAAGTGTGACTGGAAGAGGCAGACCACAGCCCATCCTGCCTTCTACTTGCCCTGCCTGGGTTCCACAGCAATGGAAATACTGCAAAGCACTGTAGAGCATGCACACAAGTTAACATGTGAGGAACAGATCAGTACTTAGGTTTTGTTAGCAACCTGTAGACCAAATACTAATGGCTCTGTAAGGAAAACACTTCACAGAATCACAGAACTTTAGAGGTTGGAAGGGACCTCCAGAGATTGAGTCCAACCTCCCTGCCTAGACAGGATCCCCTAGGGTAGTTTGCTCAGGAACACATCCAGGCAGAAAGTCTCTAGAGAAGGAGACTTTAACCTTCCTATTAGGTAGGAATTGGGTGATACCTAAAATTTTGGATCAAGCAGCACTGAATATCTGTATCTGAAAATACATACCTTACACCTGCACACCTAAATTGACCAACTGCTACCTTCCCTTCACCACTAGGGTAACACAAGTGCTTGCAAAGGCTACCTTACCTGAGTTTTCTCCTTGAATCTGAAGAACACCCACTGGAGTGGGAACTAAGTTACTTCCAAAAGCTCCCTGCATCACTTTGATACCATGCTTGCAACAAAGACAGGTTGCCCAGGGAGGTGGTTGAGGCACCATCCCTGGAGATATTCAAGGTGAGGCTCAACAGGGCTCTGGGCAACCTGCTCTAGTTGAGGATGCCCCTGCTGACTGCAGAAGGGGTTGGACTGGATGACCTTTGGAGGTCCTTTCCAACCCAGATCATTCTATGATCCTGTGACACGATGTGCCACCTCCACTGCATCCATACCTAGAGCTAAACAGCACTATAACCCACTTAGCATAAACTCTGTGCCAACTGAACCCTCATTACCTCACAAATGAGAGGTCCACGTGGAGGTGGGGAGATTCAGACTGGATGTGAGAAGGAAGTTCTTCACCATGAGATTGGTGAGAGCCTGGAATGGNAGAGCCTGGATGGATTGCTCAGGGAGGTGGTTGAGGCCCCATCTCTGGAGGTGTTTAAGGCCAGGCTGGATGAGGCTCTGGCCAGCCTGATCTAGGAGTAGGGTGTCCCTGACCACGGCAAGGTGGGGGTTGGAACTAGATGATCCTTGTGGTCCCTTCCAACCTTGACTGATTCTATGATTCTATGCCTTTCAGTCAATAAAAGCAAGACATTATCATAATGCATTACCTATGTTTTAACAGTTTTATTTTAGAAATTGAACATAACCATTAAAAAAAAAAAAGAAATTGCATGGAGTTAAAAAAAAAAAGTAAACATAAAACTAAGGACAAAATTTGCAGCAACATAAAATAGTTTTACCTAGTGAGTCCCAACAATCATTAAATATACTTCCACCACTGAGAAGTTTTACTTCATTATATTAGCAGTCTTTTGATTAGGTACACGAGACAACACTTTCAGTAATTACCTAGTCATTAGAAGATCAACTTCAGGAATCACTGAATAATAAAATACATCATGGACAAATATTTTCATACCACCTGGGAGGCAATCTAATATACATATGTCAACAAGGTACATCTTTATGAGGTATTACAGTACATGGGAACTGTTCCCTTTGCTTTCTAATGAGGAAATTCTCATCTCAGCAGCTCCACCAGCGAGTCAGCCACAAACTCTGTTGCCAGTTTCTGAACCCCAACAACTTCCCTCAGAGATTTTCCTCCTGGAACAGATCACACAAGTCACGATGAAGATGCAAGTCAAGAGAACAGAATGAAAACAGGGAGGCTGAAAAGAAGTCATCTACTCTTCCAGACATGCACTAGGAGATTTCACCTCAGAAGTTCCAGCTTCTTAAGAACATAATGCCTCCCCTAGCCTAAGCTTTGCTGCATGTGATGAAGTGAAAACACGGGGCAAGGTAACTCCAAAAATAACTGAAGTAATTTCCAGAATACAGAAATCTTCTCTCCCATGTAACCAAAGTGCAGTATAAAAACCTCGAGACGCAGCTGCTCCTGCGTAACCTGTTTGTAGCATTAAACAGACTGAGGAGAAGAAATATCAAAGCAGTCCTGCCCAGGTAGTCTTCAAGATGAGTGTATTTGTCCTAGACCTAAACTAGAAAATCTCTTTCCAGCACTCTTGCATTACCATCTCCAAAGAAACAGCTCTTGCCACTTCCCCAAAATGAGCTATTACACATCTGAGTCACCACTGTCCTTTCCAGGCCAGCCTACAAACAAATGCTGGAGCAAATACACAAATAAATCCTGACTCTGCAGCCTTTTACTCTGTACTCCAGAACAGAGCACTGCTAGACCCAAGTTAACCAGAACTCACCCCAACAACAGGCTCTCAAGAGCCTGCTTGGAGGTTCCTAAAGCAGACAGACGGGGTTCAAAGATTATTAAGTCCTAAGAGTTAACCCACTCTTCAAATCACTTGGGGAGGAACTATGAAGAAAGAGGTATTTTAGGAATATTCAGGTTCTATGGAAAGGAGCTTACCTGCTTTCTCCTGTTTGCTATACAACTGGTTTTTCACTGTCTTGTTTTTCTTCAGAGTCTTCATCAGATCCTGACAAGGAAAACAAGAAAGCTTTTAGATCAGTTGAGAGAAAAAGGAGGGGAAAGAAAAGGAGAGAGCAGCCACTGGTAATGGCTTATCAAAAGGCAATCCAAAGCAACTAGTATATAAAAACAGTTATTTTTTGTTTTAGATTTTTTACAATCACACAATGGTAAGGTTGGAAGAGACCTCAAGGATCATCTAGTTCCAACCCCCTGCCATAGGCAGGGACACCTCCCACTAGTGCAGGTCACTCAAGGCCTCATCCAACCTGGCCTTGAACCCCTCCGGGGAGGGAGGAGCCACAACCTCCCTGGGCAACCTGTGCCAGTGTCTCACCACCCTCACTATAAAGAACTTCTTCCTAATACCTATTTTAAATCTCCTTTCTTCCAGTTTAAATCCAGTTTTTGACTGTTTCATCTTGAAGGATTTATTTTTAAACAGTGACCTGTACTAGTGGGAGGTGTCCCTGGCTATGGCAGGGGGTTGGAACTGGATGATCTTTGAGGTCCCTTTGAACCTTACCATTCTATGATTCTGTGATTTTTATTGGTGAGCTGTTTTTACTGCACTTCACTGAACAGTAAAACTGCTGTGACTAACTGTGCATGTTTTACTTCCAATATGCTCATCTGACTGCTTCTTTTGCTTTTCACACCCACAAAGGGTGCACTTAAACAAATTGACTCACCAGCTAGGGCAGACTGGGAGAAGTCACATGAGCTGTTACAGAAACTGAGGTGACAAGAAGCCATTTGATCAGCTGAACACAATGGAAAACATGTTCAGGAAAACATGTCAGCTCCACTTGCACTTCCTCTCATGCTGTAGATTGCACTGCCAAAATAATCCCAGTGTGACACTTCCAGCCATCACTCCTCAAGATAGACTCACAGCTTTAACTAAAACACATTTTCACTTTGAATTGTTAGACTTCACTTTGTCTTAGTGATTTATCGCCCCTAGATGGAGCTCTGGGTCATTCATTATGCTAAGGTGCTCAGCAATCAGAGACAGACATTAGACTGAAAAATATCACCGATATAACCCCATGACGCCTGAGAAGCAAATCTATAGCAATTAACAGATATTAATATTTTCAAGAGATTGAGTAATACAGCACAGCTGTATTTGCATTTTAGGGTAGAAAGCCTGACACAGGATTTGGGGTTCATACTGCATCCTCCAACAACTCCAATTCACTCATCCTGTAAAGAAATGCCTGCAAACACATTCTTAAATCCTGCAGGATTTGTCTCACACTTCAGCCAGAACAAAGCACATGAGAGAGAGTTAAGAAGTGTCTTGGGTTACGTTGAGTATTTGCTGCTGTTATTCAAAAGCATCCTGCCTTCAAAAATGAAAGTGCTGCCTGCAGCAAAGTATTATGGGGCTTGGAGTTCAGCTTGTAACATGAGAGGCTTCCTGTTCCCATTGTTGCTTTTGGGTTCTGGGGTTTTGGCTCTTCCCCTGAGATGACAGCAGGACAGGGAGGGATGGGGGAGTAGTCAGAATAGAATCATACAATCAGTCAGGGTTGGAAGGGACCACAAGGATCATCCAGTTTCAACCTCTCTGCCATGGGCAGGGACACCTCACACTAGATCAGGCTGGCCACAGCCTCATCCAGCCTGGCCTTAAACACCTCCAGGGAGGGGGCTTCCACCCCCTCCCTGGGCAACCCATTCCAGGGTCTCACCACCCTCATGGTGAAGAACTTCTTCCTAACATCCAGGCTGAATCTACCCATTCGGTTCCCTGGCTTAGGTTTTCAGCTCACTTGCTTCTGCTTGCAGCTGCTTTCTGCTGTGCTTTTTCTCCAAATAGGCTCAGGTAACTGTGCTCTGCATTATTATTATCTCATTTGATATCTCAACTCTATCTCAACCCAGAGTTTTTTTCTGTGCTATTTTCCCCTCACTTCTGTGTTGCAGGGAAACATCTGTTACACCAGCACAGGTGTCATTAACATTTGCCCTCAGTTTTACACACCCACAGGCCAGCCTGGTTATAAAGAGAGGGCTTTTCCTTTTTGTCATGGGAATGGCAAAGAGCCTGTTTGAATTTTCACCTTGCTTCAGAGCAGTTTCAAGTTCACTGTCTGTTCTATGATGCTGTAAATCTCCAAGCTGAGGCTGGATCAAAGAGTGCACTCTGCACAAGCACTACTGTTTGCAGGTAACATCACAGAACATCTCAGGCTGGGAGGGACCCATAAAAATCATCAAGAGCAGGAAAAATTAACTGCCTCCATTCAGTTGTGGAACCTTTTTCTTTCAGACTACCTTGGTTTTAATGTCTCTGGGGCCCATCTTATGCCCCAGTAACTGTGTGTACTGACAGGTAGTTACTAAACTGAATTACTGAATAAATAAGAATCTTTGGTTTTAGATTGTAAAGTACAATTTTCATTTTAAAAGAAAAAAATATTTTTCACCTTTCCCCCACTTTACCTTCTGAAGGGGAGACAAAACATGCAGGATTTTAATGTAATTACAAAAAAAAAAAAAAAAAAAAAAAAGCATTCACTATGTAAAGAGACCTACCTGCCACAGATTCAGGAGGAGAATAGAACTGCCCATCAGAGAGGACTCCTGAGTGAAGAAGAGCTGCTCGTTCAGAAGCATCCTGTGCTATTAAAAATCCTAACAAGAAGAAACAAAAAACAGCCAACTCCTCATTCTTATCACATAGCATCTTAAAAATCAAGTACTGATGAAGGCTCTTAAGAGCTGATGTACTGCATTAGCATTTCAAACACCTGACTTCTACAAGTAAGGATCTCAGAATAAAAAGCAAACTGGTAAAATTTAACATTTTCTGTGTAAATTCAGGCAGGTAAGGAGACACACTCCCAAAAAACAGAGGCTATGGAATCTTTCCTAATCCTTCCTAAGGATGCCCTATATCAATAGACTAACATCAACTGGCTAATTAAAATTCTGGAACATATTTTTACGATCAGTCAACTACAATGCATAACCAAATCTATTCCTACTTCACCACTGCAAGACTCCTTGTAAAGGCTTGCTTTCACCTATCTTGTCTCAACAACTTCACCAAGTCCTCTTGGCTCAGTTTCCCCTGAAATCAACAAAATTATCTGGAAATGGCATGGAGATATTTTAGTGTGTTTAATATAAGGCAAAAAAAAAACCAACCAAAAACAACTCATCCATACTGCCATCAGTGAGTTTGAAAAACAGGGCAAGGACAGCTTCTTTGGTTGACATAAGGCTATTGAACTCCCATCCTTTAGTCAGGAAGACTGATAGGAGGAAAAAAAAAAACCAACCAAAAACCAAAACCTTGATGGTTTACTGAATTGGAAAAACTAAGGAGAGAAAAGATAAAACCTTGATAGTTTAGATGGTTTCCTGTGTGCTGGTTTGAGGCTAATTGGAATATTTTAATGGAGAAAATTATATTACAGGCTGTGAAAAGCAAACACTGGTGATGTCTACTTCACTCATAAGCTTGCTGAGATGTATAAGAACACAAACATAGATAAGATACAGGCTTGGAGAGTCTCTATTTCTCTAGCTTTTTGCCTTCTCCTCTCTGCTGAGTAACCTCACTAACCATTTTCCTTCTAACTCCCCTGGCCCATCCTCCAAACTCACCTTGCATGTAAGGCAAATCCTGGGGTAAGATACAGAGGTGGGGAGAAGGTGGAAGGGTGGTTGGGAGCTCCTCCTGGGGTCTCTGATTTCTGGGAGGGGAATTGTGTTTCTGTATTACCTTTAACTTGTACATTTCTGTAACTATTCCTGTCTATTGTGTCTATCTCTGCTTGTATATTGTGCTAAGCTGTAAACAGAGCTTCAGTCCTTAACTTCCAGCTGGCTGAGTCTAGTCTGGGGGATTTTACAAAATGTGTGGGGGTGGGGAACTCCCAAACCATCACATCCTGAATCAGAAAAGCTAAGGTAGCCAGCAGTTATTAGAAAGATCACCTTCCAACTGAGATGTATAAGAACACATACCAAGTTATATTATAAACCAGCTCAAAATGTCCAAAGGAGACATCCCTTTTACTTCTATTTCCACTCTGTGCAAAAGAAGGTCTTCATACTTAATAGGTCAGAAGCTACTAGAAGACACATACAGGTTGGATTTTAGTTTTAAATCCTGCTCACAGAAGGAAAACTTTCAGAACTGGGTATCTTCTTCTGTGGAACAACAGTTTTCTGGGGCTTCTCCCCCCCTTTTCTTTTTTTTTTTTTAAGTTACAAATAGAACCATAAAATAGTAAGGTTGGAAGGGACCTCAAGGATCATCTAGTTCCAACCCCCTGCCATAGGCAGGGACCCCTCCCACTAGTACAGGTCCCTCAAGGCCTCCTCCAACCGGGCCTTGAACCCCTCCAGGGAGGGAGCAGCCACAACCTCCCTGGGCAACCTGTGCCAGTGTTTCACCACCCTCACTGCAAACAACTGCCTCCTAACATCCAGTCTAAATCTCCCCTCTGCCAGTTCAAACCCATTGCCCCTTGTCCTGTCATTACAAAGCCTTGTCAATAGTCCCTCCCCAGCCTTCCTGTAGGCCCCCTTCAGATACTGGAAGGCTCATCTTGAAGAGGCTCAAATTGTTGAAGAGGCTCTGGTCTCATTCTGTCTCTGCATGAAGCAGACTCTCCACAACACTTTTCCACCTCAAAATGAGAGTTAGTGTCATTGATTCAGTTATTGTATCTGCTCTTCCTTAGAGAGGNAGCCCAAGGACAAAACACACCGACTCCGACAGAGAGACTCTGTCTTATCTGTGTTTGTTTCCTTGTTTTTATACATCTCAGCAAGCCTATGAGTGAAGTAGATATCACCACTGTTTGCTTTTCACAGCCTATAATATTTCTCATTAAAATATTCCAATTAGCCTCAAACCTGCACAGTGCATCACCCAGGTGAATAAATGTTATAAATTCAGTTACATTTTCATGTCTTCAGCATACAAAATGGCACTAAATGCTTATCTCTAAGTGGATGTCCCTAAGTGCTTGACAAATTGCTGATCTGGCCCTTGTAATTTAACTTTGCCTCCTTAGATGAACTAAAAACCCATTTATTTGAAAGCACATATCCCTTTTCAGAATAGAGAAAGTTATGCCAAATGCTTCCCACAGCTCCTCAGATTGTGAGGAGCTGAAAGATTCATTCTTCTGCCAGATAACATGAGATCAAATGTTGCCAACTCCAGCTACTGGGGGGAAGTACCAAGAACTTACTGTTTTCTTCTTCAGCTTCTTGTGGTAACACTTTAAAGTCCAAGAACCAAGTTTCAATCCAGGCAAGTATGAAGGATATGATGGGCAGCACATAGCCAAAAGCACCCTGTGAGAACAGCTTGAAGGAAACAAAAACCACACAACGTTATAGCAATTAGTCTGAAGAATCTTCTTTGCAGAAAAAGAGCAAAGTAAAGCAAACATTTGATGAGAATATATACCTGTGAAATAATTACTTTTGCTAATAAAAAGGCACTGGTCACTGCTGTTGTAAACTGAAAGAGACAGGGTAAGAACAGTTAAGACTAATAAATGGATTTACTTATTCATTAGTGCCATTATCTATCAGTTACCATAATGTAACAGTTGCAAATTAAAACATTTACCAACAACTGCAAGATCATAGATGAATAAAAGGTAACAAGTATGAAACATTTAAGTATTACTACAGAAAACTCCTTAATAAAGATAACTTTTAAAATGAGCATCTCTAAATGTTGATCACCAGACAGCAGAAAGGCAGTTTAGAGGCTACACAGATTCTGAGTTGTATAAATTGTGATCTCACACTATGATAAAGCTGCAGTATTTCATTCACTAAGTCTCTGAAAGAAAATAATACATCTATGTATTTTGTAAAAGGCAAACAGCAATTGCTCTAAATGCTTTTCACTACCATCCAAATAAAAAAAAATAAAACCCCACCACTAGTAAAATTTCATCTTTGAAGGAGTAAATTTGAATGAGTAATTTTAATTCATGTAGTGATGTTGAGTAAAAAATAATCACTCCGAAGACATGATACTCCCTGACATATGGCAGGCTGCATAAAGTGTCTGGAAAAAAGCCAAACCACAAAACAAAAGAAAAAACAGTGGACAAATACCATTCACATTTAGGTCCAGCAATTCTCTAACTAATAGCAGGACTTAACCAGCTTCTGGTAAGCACAGGTAGAATTTTATGAGTGATGGCTTCTGCAAAAGCTTCAATGAAGTTTTATCTGTTTTATTTCTTTACTTCCAGGAGTAGTTCACTCTCAGCATCTCGTAAAGAACTGGGGCAAATGGGAGGATGTCATTGGAAGAAATGCTCTAAAGCTACACAACTAAGTGTAAGGGATTTAGAGAGTCATGCACTGAAACAGAGAGCAGCAGTTTCAGTTGTGTATATGCCTGTGCCCTGCTAATAAGTTTCAAAAGCAATCAGTGCAGGTAACCTCATACTACTAAACAAAGAGCATGCTACTCACTTGAAGAAAGTTATACATGAACAAAGTTATAAATGAACGTGTTCTACATGCACTTAAGCTTAGGCTTTCCAAAGTGCTCAGCCAGTAAAATGCCTGTTGTATGACAATCTCTAGTACTGACTGATGGAAATATCAATTTGCCATTTTTTGCTCTCTTTCTCATCCACACAGTGCAGCTGCATTAAAGACATTTGCTTCACTCCACTGTGATGGCCTACAGTTCTCAAGAACTTAATTTCTAAGAAGGCAGGTGTATTTTGTATTGGAGCATGAAGCAAGACAGGTGCTAGTGCCCAGTGGGTGGCACCTACAGCTTTAAGATCTAAGAACGTGGGAGTCAATGGGCAGCTGGATTTCTGGTACAATAATGCCAATTCTTTTCCCATACAGTTCACTGCTTCAAATGCCAATACATTTCAAACATTAATTAACAAGTCAGAGATAACAAACAGTTACAATCAGCCATCCATACTGGATTCAAAGTAGATCCTCAATGTGTATTAACATCATAATAGTAAGTACCACACCTGCTGTGCCATTCAATTCTTGTCTTTAGGCTGAAAAATCTTCCAGAACAGAAAATTTTTCATCTGTAACTGTACATTGAGAATTGTTCTATATAGCATCAAGATGATTCTTAACATATAAACGTTAAGAGGCATCTCAGTTTTGTCTCTTTTGATCCATTCTAGTTAAAAAAAACAACTCCATTATGCTTGGCTACTACTCACAGCTATCGCCCACCAATGGCGCAGTCTGCACATTGCATATGCAAGTATTAACACCTTAAATCGAAAGACTGCCAGTAGCTATAGAGAAAGGAAAAAAATATTTGTTAAGGTTAATTCAGAACACAGAAGAACCACAAGATTCTCAGCTCACTGAAAAAGCTAACTGCTTACAGAACGACTTGAAACAGAAACTTGAAACAAATGCTGAGAAATTCAGATGTGTGCTTCTAAAACGGAAGGTAATTTCCTGTGTGTAAAGCAAATGGCATCACTCACATGCCCACAGAGGCTTAAATGTGGCAAGCACGTGCAATTCCACAAGTTACAAACCTCAGACAACTACACACAGTCTGGTTGTGATCATTTCATCTGACTGACATCTAAGCAGTTTTAGAGCAATNTTTCTTGCTCTCTACAACTACCTGAAGGGAGGTTGTAGTCAGGTGGGGTTGGTCTCCTCTCCCAGGCAATCAGTGACAGAACAAGACACCGCCTCAAGCTGTGCCAGGGCAGGTTTAGGCTGGACATTAAGAAAAAGTTCTTCACAGCAAGAGCAGAATTGGAATGGGTTGCCCAGGGAGGTGGTGGACTCACCATCCCTGGAGGTGTTTAAAAGGAGACTGGATGAGGCACTTAGAGTCCAACCTATCACTTAACACCTTCAAATCAACTAAATCTTGGCACTATGACCTCTAAGGTCTTTTCCAACCTGGTTAATTTTGTGAACTCTACCCTGAGCATCAGTGCGCATCTCACTGATCTCAGTGGTGTGCTACTGTGCAACCCTGGGAAGACTTCACAGACGCAATCAGAAAATGGGAAGAGTTTTTAAAAACCATTTTCTGTTTACTAAATTTGTGGTATTTATTGAAATATTAATACTGCAACATGTCAATTATTCTTTATGGAGATGTCAGTAATAGGAAACCACTCTAAATATATTGCAGTAATGAAAAGTTGTGGTGTTTCTAGGCCAGAAAATCAAATCAATAGCAGACAAAGAAGATTTCTCAGTCAGGGAACCTAACCTTCAATTTCCCTCTTTGTTCTTTGAGATTAGATGGCTCCAACTTGTTTTAAAAGATGGTTCAGAAGCCTAAAAACCTGAAAAAAATGCTTACAAGTGAAGAGGAATCAAGGACAGACATGGCCAGAAGTATAATGAACCTTTCTCATCCCATGCAAATATGTATTTCAGGGATGTGTAGCACAAACAGAAGAATTTTGTGGAATTCAATGACTTAGTCCTTTCCCAGGGAATAAAAGTCTATTACTTTGCATTACATGTTTCTAACTCTTGGTTCAGCTACAGGGCAAAATAATTTGCAGAGCACCAACATTTACAGGTAACAGGAAGGTACATCCTGGGGCACCTGTCAGCACAATAGTGACAGAGAAATGGACAAGAAGTAGTCTGCTAGCTTAGAATTTTTTTCATCCAGTGCTCCATTCCATTTGACACAGCAAATAGTCCAATGCAGATGCGAGTTTGGAAAAGGGATTCTGGATATAGCCATCAATATAAAATGATTCATACCAAACCATCTCTGCCAAGCCAACAAAATCTGGTAGAATTAGTGATGTTGCAAAAATGTGGGGTCTTTAGAAGAGCCATAAGCAAACAGCTTTCACTTTGAGATCAGTAACTTGGTCCATGCAGTGCAAAATGAACTGCAAGTGCAGAGCTGTGTGTGGCCTTGCTGAAAGACAGAGAAACTTCCTACTGCAGCAGAGCTCCTTCCATGTGCCTAAGGTGCTTATTCATAGTAACGGAGAATCACACTTTGTATCATCTGGTTTTAGGGAAAAGATAAACTAATTGAGTTAAAACACTGAAATCTGCAAAAAGACCTGACCTATACAGGCCAAAGTGTGAACAAGTCTCTGATTTTTCAGCTGGAGGACTACTGGTTTTGTCCTCTTAATGAATTATCTTTCATAAAATAGTCTCACAGGCTTGACTGAGTTTCTCATCTGCTTTTCTGCAGCTGTGAAAGCAAAAGATGCAATTTAAGTGTGCCCAAGCATGTCTGTCCACAGGTTCCATAAGTTTGCTGCCAAAGGAGGAGTGGGCAACCTCTATATGGGTAACAACTGATACAAGCCTTTCTGGTTTAAATGATCAAGAAAAGACCAACACCACTTTCCCTGGACTCAAACTAGGGAACATCTTTTACAGGAAGAATGTGGGAAAACTAAACTTTTGCTGCCTTTTTTTTTTCTCCTTTCTGGTTGGTTTGTTCTCTATTGAAGAGCACTTACAAATATATCAAAATATGAAGAAGAGTAGTCATATTGTAGGACTTCTTTCTCTAAGGTAGTCTCAATGCCTCCTTTAACCTACAAAGAAACAACACACAGAGCTTTAGAACAGAAGTTAGTAAAGCCAAAATACACACAGATCTGAAGGGTGAAATGAAGACTTCCTCACTGATACACAACAAGGTCATTAAACAGGTATGATAAAAATATCCATTGCAAGATCAGTGTCCTTATTTTTCATGACTATATAAAGATTCAAAGTGAAAACATTTTTGACTATCAGTTGGCCTATGCAAGCTATGTTGAGATTGGCCCAAAACAGAAGTAAACAACTTGTTGAAGGAAAAAATTATTAAATGTAAGTTTAATGCATTTTATGTCTCATAGAGAGGATCAAACCAGCTGATCAAAAAGCTACCCAGAACTAGCTCTGCTTAATCATATTAGCAAACAAGAAAGACAGTAACTGAATTCATACTCCAGATCTTTTCCTTTGCAGCATACATACTATTTGTTTTAGGAGTTCTGAGCAAAAAAAACCCACTGCAAAAAAAAAAAAAAAACACCACAGAAGCTGCAACTATTAGATTGTTCTTCCACAACACTGACTTCCAAGTTTCACTCTTTTATTTGCTTGAGGAGACTCAAAACTACTTCTTGCTTAGGCACTGTGCTTCTTTCCAGTGGAAGAATTCATCACTTGCCCATTCAAGCTGTGTAAGAAAAACACTTAGGATGCAGTGGGTCAGAGTGAGAGGAGTATGTATCTCAGGAGTGGAAAGAACTTGGTGTCCATATCCCTGTGTTTGTAATATTTAAGTCAATAATGAAGCATTACATGAAATAGTTACATTAAGCACTGGAAAACAAAGCCAGTAGAAGGCTTTAACATTGACTGCTGTCATCCTTTTAAAGAAAGGAGGCACCATGCCAATAACACATATTCACCATCTCAAAGCAATGCAGTCTAGACACTTCCACACTTTTCCCAACTATACTGCTGGGCAATGCTTCCCTAAAACTATTTACTCCATTTATTTTTAATACTTCTTTTCTCTCTCCTCTATGGCTACCTGAAGAATAATTTTCTAAATATATCTTCTCCTTGGGTGCTCTGCTCCATCAGGTGTGATCATCTGGTTCCAATATAAATAAGGAAGATGACCCTGACTTGCTCCAAGCTGTTTACTTCTACATGGTGCTACAAGAGCACCCTGTTAGCATAAGGACAGAGAACCATGACAGCCTTGATTTAGGGTTTGCTCATATTGCCATGGAGCTACTCCCTGAAGTGTTTACAAGTAAATTACACCTAACAACACTGGGTTATGACAACAAAGGGAAATCAATACTTAGAGGAACGTTGGCAGCAATTCTGAAGTCCGGTTACTTATCTGCCAAGCAACAGTCCTAATGTAGTGCTATTTGACCATCCAATGAAAGGTCATTAGCTTGGAGAAGAGAAGGCTTCCAGGAGACCTTAGAGTAGCCTTCCAGTATCTGAAGGGGGCCTACAGGAAGGCTGGGGAGGGACTATTGGCAAGGTTTTGTAATGACAAGACAAGGGGCAATGGGTTTGAAGTGGCAGAAGGGAGATTGAAACTGGATGTTAGGAGGAAGTTGTTTGCAGTGAGAGTGGTGAGACACTGGCACAGGTTGCCCAGGGAGGTTGTGGCTGCTCCCTCCCTGGAGGTGTTCAAGGCCAAGTTGGACAAGGCCTTGAGTGACCTGTGCTAGTGGGAGGTGTCCCTGCCTATGGCAGGGGGTTGGAACTAGATGATCTTTGAGGTCCCTTCCAACCTTACCATTCTATGATTCTATGAATAAAGCTTAATTTAAAAAAAAACGTAAGAAAACCAAACCCAAACAAACCAAAAAAGCCAACACAAAAACCATACCATCAAAGCAAAACAAACAAAACACCAAACCCAAGCCTAACCATGCATCGGAACCAAGACATAAATGACAGCTTCTAATATTATGGCCTTGCTGACATTTGGCAGTGTAGGACTCTAGTTCATAATACATTCTCCTTAAAGCTTTTTGCAAAGGAAACTGCTAGGATCTTGAGGTCCCTTATGCTGTAGCATTCAATATGAAACATCATGAGCTGGTAGAATTCTCTATACAGCCTTAAATATTCTGAAAGCACTAACATGAAAATCTGTACTCTGAATCCTGGATGAGAGACACAGACTCTGCTCCTCTTGGTTGACCAAGCTGTTAGGAAAATGACCTAAAAAAAGAAATGCATCAGAACACAATGCTGCTTTTCTGAGGCAAGCTAATGGGATAAAAGTCTTTTCACCCAGAGAGGAAAGAGAGGTCTAGTCCCAAAATTACAGGCATTCAGGCAGTTTGCTTTCTCACATCAACTTAAATTGAAGCATGTTTTTCACTATCAGTGAACTACCTGAACAGCCAGCTCTTGAGACCTCATCATGTCAGATCTACAACCAAGGTTACTAATCTTGTAAAGAATGCTGACCAACAAAGTGCCCAGAAAAGTGAGCCCAGAAAAGTGAGCCCTCTCTTCTTTTGTGTGGTCTTTCCTAAATGCATATTTTAGTTTACAGCCTAAAACCCAGTTCAAGAACTAGGATGCTATTTAGGAAATAAATCAGCTCTCCTCTTTCTTCCTGGGAATGCCAGAGCTGCTTTGTTTTTCAGATTACAAATGCTGGGGTTAAAAGGTAGCAAGTCAGAGAGTTTGTTAAAATACGCAAGGTATGGCACACAGAAAAAGCACCCAGTAAAAGAAGGGGTTTTGCAGGGGCTGACACCTCAGTGAAATATGACTGACTTAAAGTTACTCACAAGGCAAACTCCCACATCCTGTTAAAATTCAAACCTGCCAGATTTCAAAGACACCTTTGTTTACTTGCTGCCTGAGAAGTTCGCTGGATTTCCAATGGTTTCTTCAGCCTGGTTCACACACTACAGCAACATCAAGAGGGTTAATGATAAGAAGGTAATAAATCATGTATGCTAATGACTAAAAGGAGATACAACTGAGTAGACACTATGTTCATGAAAGCTTAGAAGAAGCTGCTTTTAATAGATACAAATAGCATGTCATTTGGAATAGCAAAGAGCAACTTATTAACCACTCCCAGAGTGAATAAATTAAAAGACAACTCACATTTAATTCTATTATCCACAGCAAGGTTATGAATAAGAGATCAAAAGTAACAAACAAACAGAAAGTCCTTCTGACATCTGATATGCCTTTCTTCTCTCTGCCCTCGTAGGGCTCAATCCTGGCCACCAGCTGCGTGGGGTTGATGGAGTGGACATCCCGTAAGGAAGGGCAGGATTCCACACTGCTACTGTGAGCATTTTCTGCATCACCTAGCACCCGATTCATCCTGGTTTTGCTTAGAGTGCTCTTCTTCCAGTTTCACCATCACTAGAAGGCTGATCCATACAGGAAGAACTTCTGAACAAATAAAGAGAAGTAAAACACATTAGTCACTAAACCCCCCACAGCTCCAGCAGGCATTTTCATCTTACCATGTCACTTCTTGTTGGCTAAAAGCAAGAGAAATTGCCAAGTAGGTTCTAAAAATTGTTTCTAAAATTAGCTATATCTAGGCTCTCTTCATCTCTCAGAGGATTTGTGAAACAAGGGGATTAATGTGCAATTAGTTGGCTCTGTCTAGATTTAGAAGGCTCCACTCTCCATGTTGTTAAGTGTGAGATCGGTAAGTGGGAATGAATAAGAAGCATGAAGCTGGGCACCTTAAAGTTTCCAAATTCAATTTAAACACTCTCAGTAGGAAACCAACTTAAAGGACATTCCACACACAATTCCTGAAAACCAGCAGTGTTTGCTACCAGCACATCTAGAGCTGACACAACATAAAAGATTAGAAGTCCATCAAAACCTTGTAATTCTGCAGCAATCATTCTCGAGTGCAAATAGTCTGCTCTTTGCTCTTAGATAAATTCTGCTATGAAAACTTTCATTGCCAGACAGGGTTTCCCTGAAAAATCTGCATGCAGCCCAGTGGTTAAATTACTCCCAGTCTCTTCTGAATCCAAGGCTTGGAAAAAAAGTTAAAATATTCAGGTTAGATTTCTTACAAAACTGGAGCACTTTGACATCTGATTCAGCACACTACTCCAGGAGAACTTTTTTCCAATAAAAAGAGGTGACTAAGGAGGACACAGAAGTTTCAAGGAAACATGCAGGAAAATTAATTTCATGCAAAACACTTAGAAGGGGAAGCTATAGATCCTGCAACACAAGTCCCATCAGACAAACCTCTATAATGCTGGGGGAACAGCTTTTTGAAATTCAAGAACAGAACTTGTCTCTCCCCGTGTGGGTTGTCTTCCAGTAAAGCACAAGAGAAACCCTTCCCACTCTTGTATTCCAAAAGTGTTTCAATTCCAAGCCTGCAAAACCAGGGTCAGTCAACCACAAGAGGAAAAGCAGATAGGGCACCTGTAACACACCGCAGCAAACACCAGGATACAAGGACGCAGAGAGGAGGAATAGTGGGCAGGCAGCTGCCAGTGCATACGTCATGCTGAGGAAGAGGCAGGCCAGCTGGGGATGGCCAAAGTCTAAGTGAAGTCACACAACAGCATTATGGTAGTTCAAAGTCTGTTTTTCTCAGGCTACATCATGAGAACATTAACAGACCAGAAACTACCTTGCCAGCTGAGTCTCCTCCTACATCCTACCTATAGCTTTGCAAAACCACCCAAGGTACAGGCCTTCCAGCTCTCCCTTATAAGCCATGGGACCGGGAAAGCTGACAGAACATTGAAGGTTGGAAGGGATCTCAAGAGATCATTAAGTCCAACCCTCCTGCAAGAGCAGGATCACCCAGAGTAGGTCACACAGATCCAGGCAGGTTTTGAATGACTCCAGAGAAGGAGACTCCACCCCCTCCCTGGGCAGCCTGTTCCAAGGCTGTCACTCTCACAGTGAATTTTGTTTTTCCTTGTGTTCACATGAAACCTCCTCTGCTCTAGCTTGCACCCACTGCCCCTTGTCCTATCACTGGACATCACTGAACAGAGCCTGGCTCGGTCCTCCTGACACTCACCCTTCACATCTTTATAAACATGAAAGAGGTCATTTCTCAGTCTCCTCTTCTCCAGGCTTAAGAGCCCCAGTTCCCTCATCCTTTCCTCAGGAGGGCGATGTTCCACTGCCTTCAGCATTTTTCTGCCTCTGTGATAGACTCTTTCAAGCAGTTCCCTGAGGTCCTTCAATTCTGGGCCCCTCAGTTCAAGGAGACAACACTGCAGATATGGCCTCAGTAGGGCAGAGTAGAGGGGGAGCAGAACTTGTCTCAAACCTTCTGATACACACCAGTGTTAGTAGAGCAGATGTAAGCAGAGATGTTCAGTGGTGGGAATATAAGACTGAGATAATCAGTTTCACCACCAGCCAGAATAAAGAGAGAAACTGCTGTACTGCTCTCATCCTTGTTCCAAGATATTCTAAATCAGACTTACAGCTCACTATCTTCTTTATTTTCAAACTCATTCTCTTCTTTACCTAACTTTTGGCCATGATGCTGCTCACTCATCACCCAAGGGCACTATGGGGACCAGGGTAGGGCCTTCAGGTGTCCCATGTAGGAGAAGCGGTTTTGGGTGGATTTGACCTTTCAGGTTCACTCAAGGGAAGCACCAAATATTTGCACCTCACGCTGAAGCAGACAGATTGAGCACAAAATCATCTCTAGCTGGTGCAAAACAACAGTCAGAGTTTATGACCCTGTTCCTTCCTTTCCAAGCTTCTTAACTGAGCTGCTGAATTTGGACACCAAAAGCACCTAACCCCCATTCCATTTCCACCTTGTGCCTGCTCACACTGCCAGAATGAGGTTGCTCTTAGCATTATTTGCTCCAACAGTCTCACTCTTACAGATGTGGATGAAAAGGACAGATGGTCCCTGCAGGAAGCATTAAGACAAACCATCAGAGGCAGAAGCCCAGAGTGAAGCAAGGCAGGACACATCCCATGCACCTGCTGCCTCTCCCATCACAGAAGCCACCTGAGCTGGACTGGCCAAACAGGCAGGCACTACAGCTGAGCCAGAGGAAGCAAAATGCTCTCACACTTCAAAGCCTGAGGCCAATGCTGTCTGGATCAGAGCAGCCCTTGCATGATGTCAGATGTGCTGCTCACCAGTGAAATCTCTCTGGAAGATCTTCTTTAAGAGCAGGAGGCAATGCTGGATTTTGCTTCCACAGCAAGTTGTGTCCCAGCCAGCCAAAAGCACCAGGCAAGGGTGGCCAAGCACAACATCTTTAAAGTTTCTTCCTTTAGTTCTGCAGGGCTGTCAAAAGGCTTTACAGGAGGAAGACATCTGGGGTGTGTGTTTGCTCAGGTGTCTCCAGCACTACAGTGAGCTTGGGGCCACCTGAACACAAGGGTGTGAGCAGAATCACTCCTCTTGGGTGCTGTAAACAGCACTTGCTTGGTGCTGCAACCCCTCACCTTCAAGTGCCCTGCTGGGGAGCAGGCATTCCCTGGAAAACCTTTGGGATGGGACAGAAAGCCCAGATCAGGCTGTGCTGCTTAGAGAAAGAGAAGCCAAGAAACTGTTAAAGAAGAAGAAAGCCAAGAAACACCTGCACTTCCCCAGAAAATTTCCATCTACACTGACTACAGAAATTATCTTTTCTTTCTGATGTGGCAAGCAGTGCAATTATCTGGGAATGTGATACTCTCAGCCTGGACTGTTGCTGGATACAACACACTACAGGAATGCAATTAGTGCAGCTAGAGCTAATTGTTTCAGGATGTGCTGCTTCAGCACTCCCTTGCATCGTGGGGCCCTTTGCAGAGGAAAGCACAGCCTTCAAACACCCTGGCTACCAGGTGGCTTTCAAGCCTGACTCAAAACATTGGATACAGCTTCTAAATTCCATGCAGCCTGAAATCCTTGCCCCTCACAGGATGCTTTTGCCTCAGAACCTTCTTGAGCGGGACACTCACGGCAAAAGAATTCATCCCCAGCCTCGCTCTGCCTGCTGATCCATCAGCTCCACATCTGGACACGTGCAGGGGCCTGTCCTGCCACACTGAGCTGGCATCAAAATGTTGAGATTCTTTAACTGAGCAGACCACTTCTGTGCCTCCTTTCCCCTCTCCTCTTCATCTTTATCCTCATGAAATTCCTGCACACTAGTAAAGCACATCTTCCTGTTCTCTCTGTGGGATACAGTAAATCAGCTCCACAGTGCCTACTCCAACATTCACTCCACTTTATTTACACAGTTAAAGATACACCCTATCTTACATTATATCCTCTAAACTGAGCTCATAGTTACTCACTAAACAACAAACAAAAGCAAGCATTTAGCTGCTGTTGCATCTGACAGGCACTAGAGACTTATTTTTGTTTAAGACTGAAAATGCAAACTGATGCCTGCCCACAAAATTCCCTGAACTTACGTTCACACAAGATACTGTAGGGAACTCTTGGGCAATACTTGAGGTTATCAATTAAGCAACACAGCAGGAATTGCAAGTTATAACTATGCAGTACACTGAAAGACTGGGAAAACTTACCAGCATACTGAAGAGAGCTCCTTACAAAGAGTTTGGTTTTATCTGAGGGTTCACAACTAGAGTAGCTCTGCCTCACCCTGAAGTATCTGCTCTTACTTATCCCTCAGGACAAAAGATTCCTCATCCAACACACAAGATTCATACACAAAATCTACTTGAGCACAGCTTGTACAGCATAGAAATCATTCTTGTATTTATAATGCACATCTGGTTCCATACCAATGAGCCCTGAAACAGAATCACAGAATGGTCAGGGCTGGATGGGACCTCAAGGATCATCTAGTTCCAAACCCAATGCCATGGGCAGGGACACCTCACACCAGATCACATCAATAGAGGACTTTCATAGTGTTTGGGTTGTGACAAACTCCAACATAAGCATCACAAAGCCTGGAACAGCCATAAGAGATGAATATATGAGAAGGCAGAAGGTTTTTGGAACATAACTCTGCTATGAGGACAGGCTACAAGAGTTGGGGCTCTGCAGCCTGCAGAAGAGAAGGCTTCCAGGAGACCTTATAGTAGCCTTCCAGTATCTGAAGGGGGCTACAGGAGACCTGGGGCTGGACTATTGACAAGGTCTTGTAATGACAGGATGAGGGGCAATGGGTTTGAACTGGCAGAGGGGAGATTTAGACTGGATGTTAGGAGGAAGTTCTTTACAGTGAGGGTGGTGAGGCACTGGAACAGGTTGCCCAGGGAGGTTGTGGCTGCTCCCTCTCTGGAGGTGTTCAAAGTCAGGTTGGACGAGGCCTTGAATAACCTGTACTAGTGGGAGGTGTCCCTGCCTATGGCAGGGGGTTGGAACTGGATGCTCCTTGAGGTCCCTTCCA
>WBNM01009948.1:54829-73242 GCA_013399055.1 Ramphastos sulfuratus | reverse complement strand
AATAAAAAAAAAAAAACCCAAGAACAAGAGAAAAGAATCTAAGAACAAAAATAGCTTGAAAGAGTCTGGCCAGAAGGGGAACAACTACATGCACCAGACATTCACAAGTGTTTGCTATCCCCATACTTCATCTAAATGTTTGTGGGTGTTTTTTGTCAAACATGGCCATTTATTTTTCCCTATGACCCAAGAAACACTGGACTAGGAGGGGATGAAACACAAGAGACTCTGCACTCCCAAAAATATCTGAAGTGGGAAGGTGTGTGTGCTGGTTTGAGGGTAATTGGAATATTTTAATGAGAGAAATTAGATCACTGGTTGTAGAAAGAAAATAATGAAGTCTGTTACCATTCAGTGATTTGCTGTGGTGTTCCTCAGGGATCTGCATTGGGACCACTTCTTTTTAACATCTTTATTGACGATCTTGATTTGGGCATAGAGAGTGTCAGTAGTAAGCTTGCAGATGACACCAAGTTAGGTGGCAGTGATGATTTCAGTGAGGCTGGAGAGGCTCTTCAGAGGGACTTGGACAGCTAGACCAACGGGCCAACATTAACAGGATGAATTTCAACAAGGCCAAATGCCAGGTCCTGNATGTGGTGCTTAGGGCTATGGTTTAAGGTGAATCTTGTAGAGTAGGGTTCTAGGTTGGACTTGGTGATCCTGAGGGGCTTTGCCAACCTGGATGATTCCATGAGAGGGAGAAAAAGCCAAAATGTCAACAATTTGCAATGCTGTTCCTATTTGCTTCCTTCCTCACTCCACTCACCTTGGCTAACACACAACATCAGCTTTGCTGGTTGTTTTTGTTTGCCTGTCTGGGAAAAGTAGAGGGAGAAAGAGAGGGTAGCTTTGAGCCCTTCTGGGCAGCTTTATTTGTCCATGAGGGAGTTTGGATTTCTGTATTATTTCTAATTGTAAATATATTGTGTATATATGCTTGTAAATTTTGCTCTGCTGTAAACAGAGCTTCATCTTACTTCCAAGCTGTCTGAGCTAGTCTGGTAAATTCCAATAGTGGGGAGGGGGAAGCTCCTCACCCACCACAGTGTGAGAGCGGAGAGGGAATCACATCCACTGCTTATGTAGGACTGATGCTTCAGTTCCAGCTTTAAGCTGCTCTGCAAAATAACATCACTTTAAAATAAAAAATAGATTTACAATGGAAACAACTTGTCCCCAAGATTTTACAAGATACACCACCAAGCAGGTGGGTAGATGTCAGCCAAAAGCAAAGCAAGAAGAGCAATTCACTTGCCTTGGATAGCAAGTGAGTGTAAATGAAAGTATTTGTGCTTTTGCTAGCAACTTAATGTTATTTTGTTTTGCTTACTCCTTATTGTTTCCTTAATTGGAAGGTTAAATTTTATTTCCTGCAAAATGATTACATAATTGTAAAGTCACACAATTTAATTAAGAACTATATTTAGCTAACTTTTTTCCTGCAGAAAAATCCTGACCTACTTATTGTTTTTTTGTTTTGTTTGGGTTTTTTTCCCCTCAAGGTTTCCTTGAGAAAGATGTTTCCTCCATTTCCCATGCTTCAATAGTGACCTAACACAAGTAACAAGACAGTTGCACACATCCCACACTTGTACTGAACAGTATTTTTCTCAGAGCATGGGAAAAAGGTGCTGAAGAGTGTAGGGGACAGTTTGCAAGCTAAAAGGAGAAAGGAAAAAAGCAAGTCAATCTTTTGGGTCAGTAGGACATCTGAGAGGACAGCAGTGTCACCTTCCCCCGTTCCAAGAGTGAGACTCAGGGATTCAGAAAGGCAAATCAAAGTGCTCCAGCCCTGGACTCATTTCTCCTTGTAGCTAGAGAAGCCCTGCTACTGAGCAGTGCCCTGCAGCATGCTGTTGTCCTTTCACAATCACTTCACTTCTTGTTCTAGAAGAGCTGAGAAAATGCTTAAGTGAACAGCTTGCAAGTTTTGTATCAGCATTGCCTCTATCTCCACTGCTGCTTTCCCCTCAGGGTTCCTTTTTCCCAGCACATCACAGATTTTTACTTCTAAAATGAGCAAGTCAGACTTTGTGCCTCCACAGAGGTGGCTCAAATAAGACACAGGAATCAGAGCAGTTCTTCAGTTAAACCCAAGTGACTTTAAAAAGTACTCCATGATGAATTCCTGACACTTGCCAGAACTCAAAATGCATGGAGTTCAGCATTTACTTAACCTGAAACGTGATCTTAAATATGCAACTACATTCTGTTGTAAGAAAAATACTAAAAACTAACACATACCAAAGGTGTGCTTCAGATCTCAGCTACACTCAAGATAGTTAACCACTGCAAACTACAGAACTGGAGTGTGTGTATTATACAATCACAGAATGGTTTTAGTTAGAAGGGACCTTCAAAGACCATCTAGTCCAACTCCCCTGCAGTGAGCAGGGAAACTCTCCATTAGATCAGGTTGCCCAGAGCCTTGTCAAGCCTCACCTTGACTGTCTCCAAGGATGGGGCCTCAACCACCTCCCTGGGCAATCTGTTCCAGTGCACCACTACCCTCATGGGAAAGAACTTGTTGCTAACATCCAATCTAAGTCTACTCCTCTCATTTCAAACCACTGCCCCTCTTGCTATCACTGCAGGCCTTTGGAAGCAGTCCCTTTGCAGCCTTCTTGTAGGCCACTTCAGGTACTGGCAGGCTGCTATTAGGTCCCCCCAGAGCCTTCTCTTCTGCAGGCTGAAGAACTCCAGCTCCCTCAGCCTGTCCCCACAGCAGAGGTGTTCCAACTCTCTTTGTATCCACTCCATGAGGTCCATGTTTTCCTGCATTAACAACACATCATCCCATTGGAGACAACTTACTCCAGTTTCTAGTATTCACTTATTTAGTTATCAAATCTAAGTCACTGTTTTCTTAAAAAGAAACTACTATCAACTCTTTTTTCGCTTGAGATGTTCTAGATCAGTCTTGCCAAAGCCCCAAAAGGGCATCAGGATTTTAAGGTTAAATGCAATCAGCTCTCCACAGTTACAAATGTATGTATAAAGCTATTCTGTATGTTTTATGCACAGGTACATGTAAGTTACATGCAATATAAATAATAATAAAAATGAGCCACTGATTTCTTGTTAAAGCAGAGAGTTTGGAGAAGTAGGCATAAAGAGGAAGAGGCACAGAGATAAAGAAAAGACAATTAAAATATCTCAGCCAAATCTGGTTTTAACTCTTCTTTCACAGCTATTACCTGAAGCTGACTCTGCAGAGCACCTCACGTCAGCTCAGAAAAAATAAAGATTTCACTGCAAACGTCAATCCACTAAGAACTAAACACTAAGCAACAAGGGCTTATAATCCAGAGTTAAAACAACTCCAGGCCAAAACCCCCAGATCTTTCAGGTATCAAAAGCATATCTAATTTATCAAGTCAGCTTTTCTCTAAATACAAAATACAACTCATTAAAAAGACCAAGTATCCTAGTGATTGCCTGGAACAAGAAGCACACAATACTGGTTCATTACACAGGATATCCATACACATTTGTTTGTTTTCTCCAATTCAACACCACAGGGCTGCTAGCCAGATACTACTTGGACATGAAAAGCTCTTTTGCTAGCAGAGAATTGTGGGATTCTCCCTGAAACACATCAGTTATTTTATGTAGTACTGGGAAATACTCAGGATTCTGTCACCCCCTGAAAAAAACTATTCAGCAAAATGGTGCAAAAAGTTTTCTCCAGTCAAACTCAAGCCCTGGAAATCCTTCTGACCTCCTAAGAAACAGATTATTTTAAGAAAGTGGCATCCTTGCTAGAATACAGGCTGCAGTCCTGTGAGATTTTTCACTCCTAATTCCTCTTCCACTTTTCTTGAAGATGCTTCAAAACCAAAAGGAAGTATCGAGGTTTATATATTGCCTCAATTTTTCTCCTTATCAAGTTTCAAAGGCATTGTAAGGAAATAATTACTCAATCCAAGCAGCAGCAAACCCTAGCAAGGAGCCTTCAGAATAAAATATTTATCCTAAGACATCTCCACATAATTTGTCTAGTCTTTCTGTCAGTGCTACATGGAAATTATCTGCTGATGTCCAAAGTGATGCTGTTTTAGGGCTTCAGCTGATGACTGAATGGTGATCTTCACATGAAGAACGTGATGTCACTACTTGTTTGGTTCTTTACAAAGATTTCTCTCTTTTTTTCCAACATTTCATTTCCAATCTCACTCCTAGCTGAGGCAGAGAGGTAACAGACAAGTTGCCTTTTAATGTGATCTCTAAGGGTTTCAAACTAAGAGCAGATTTTTAGCAGAAAGAGTTTAATTAGAGAACATTTAACGCATCTGTGATCCCTTATAGTGACTCATGTGGATGCTGCTGGCTAACCATGCAAAATCACAGTTGCTGCTATCACAAGTGTAATGTACCACTACCATCTCACCAACTTCTTCTGCAAAGGAACTGATAACATTGTGTTTGCTGACTTAATTCACTGAATTGAAATCCTCTAATCCTTCTCACTAGCAATTAGGTTAGGCCCTGTAAAACATTTCAAACACACGGTTACTGAAATGTATTTAAGCAAGGTGATCTGACGAAGCTTAAAATGGAGAACTTTAAATACATTCTAGAATGATTGTGCTAAAGTCACTCTGAAAAGCTCCTGGCTAAACACTCGAGAATTTACAAAAATCAGAATGAACCACATCAAGAAAGCTACATTGTAGCCCAAATGCACTGAAGAGAATTTCTCATCCTAAGAGTTTGGCAATTCACAAATTTCAGCATTGTTATAAAAGGTCAAATACTTATTTTGCAGCATGCCAAAGTCTCCGACGCACAACATTCATCCCAAAAGGGTCCGACGCACGAAGAACAGAAAACCACTTAAAAGTTAAGGATCTGTGTAATAACAAGAGGCCCACTGGATGCATTTAACTCGAAATATCTGGCCCTGAGCACCATCAACAGATAAAGCAAAATCCACTCTGCATCTGGTGTATTCGAAACTGCAAAGCTGATGAAAAACATCTACTAAAATCAGTAACAAACTCCTTATGACTAGAACAGAGCCTTCTCTCCGCACTGGATTAACAATCCCCCAAAACACTATGATTTCCAGAACAAAAAGACAGCTCTCTTAGGACTTACTGCTCCACACAATCCTACATCACATTAGAAAAGCCAAGGTGGCAAACAGGCATAGTAAAACGTACCGTGCAGAAATACTGTGATGGCCTTACACCAACTCGACTTTCTTTTTAAACCCTCTATCTACCTTCAAATTTAGTATTTGCGATGAATATTGTCCACGTTAAAGTCAATTTACACCTGACTGCCGCGCAGCTGGGAACGGACTCAAAGTCGGTACTTCCATCAATGAGTAACTTTAACTGCTAGAAAGGCTCAAACTGCTCTAAGTGTAAGCAGTCCGCATCCAGAGGATGTTCCAGAGCAACCCTCAAGGTACAGGTAAAACGTTCCCCTCAAGATACAGGCAAAACGTTACAACTCAAGGCTGAACGACACACTTGCCATTCGGATGCTGAAGCCGCCAAGTGCCTTTCCAAAGTTGCCCAAACTCAGCTTGACGCTAAAATTAAACCTCAGTATAGTCTTCCCGTGACGGTGACCACCCTCTGGTTGGCCTCCAGAAACCGAGCCTCCTGCACGCCCCCATTTGCTCACATCGTTATCAGCAGAGCAAGCAGGACACTGTACCTCCGTCTGCATGGATGTGTTGAACGCGGATTTCAGAAAGAGGGGTAAAGCAGCGACGACGACCACCACGACCAGCCCCGCAGCCTTCGGTCCTGCCTCCAGCAGCAGAGGTGCCGGGGCGGAGGAGCGGCAGCACAGGTAGCCCTAGCGCTGAGCATCCGCCGAGACCCCTTTTGCGGGACCAGGACCCCCGCCACGGCGCTTTCCGCCACGTGACCTCCTCCTTCCTCCTCCTCCTCTCCCCGTCCTCACCAAACGTCGTTTCTCGCCCCCTGCCGCATACCCCTCAAAGCAAGACTGGGGGCGCCGTACCGGGGGGACAAAGCAGTCCTGACGGAGCGGGCCGCCCCCTCCCTACGGAGAGAAGCGGCCCCGGCACGGAAGGGAGAGGGGAACGGAGGAGCGCGGAGGGACAGCATCACACCGGCGCCCTGCTCTGTCCCCCTCCCGCCCAAGGGGCCGCCCCTCGCGCAGCAGCCCTCAGCCGCGGCCTCCTCGCCGAGCTGCCGGCCCCGCCGAGGGCGCGCCCGAGCCTGCCCTCCGCCAGCAGCACGCCCACGCATCCCTCTCGGCCTTCTCCTCTCGCCCCTTCCCCTCGCTTCCCCAGCTGCCGGGCAAGCAGCGACGGCGACACTTACCCGGGCCGCTCCGCTCCGGCCCGAGAGAGGCCCCGCACGGCGCGCAGGCAGCGCCGCAGGCCCCGGGGACTGCCGGGGCGGGGCCTGGCGCGGAGCGGGCGAAGCTCAGCCCCCCTGCGTCGCTGCGAGCTTGGTCTAGGGACGGGGCTGGGCCACTGGGCCTTCGGGGCGGGGACCGGCACCGGCACCGGGACCTGCTCGTCGCCGGATGGCCCAGGCCGCTGTGCGAAGGGGTCTGGACACAAGTGGCTCGGGGCGGGGTTGGCCCACGGGGGCCATGTGCCTCGCGCTGGGGTCTCATCTCTTTGCATGGGGACACGCCAAATTGTAATGCAGCAATCAAAACGAGCAGTGAAACTGATGAGCTGTCGCTGGCCTGGATTTCACTTAAGCTCCTGTGTCTTGACGTAGCGCGGTCCTTACATTCAAAGAGCTTAGCGCCAGAAAATCCAAGCGCGATTGACATCCTTGTGAAAATACGACAGACACTCAACCGACCAGCCCCTTCAGAAAACCATCCTTTGCTTCGGGGAAGCCTGGTCTGCATCCTCACTGAAGTCCAAACCTTCTGCAATGCTATATATGTCATAAGGTCACTGTCTGCAAGTCAGCGCAGCAGGCTAGATCCAGGATACATCTCTTACAAAAAAAGTGTACAGAGGTGACCTGCTCTGCTGTAAATGATCAGAGAAAAGAGCAAACTAAACTTCACCCCAGCTACAGCATTAGAGTGGTGAAATGGAAGAAGAAAGACTGCAGTTTCTTTATTGGCACTTTGCTAACAGGCATGCCTTTCTCTGGTGACACTGAGGTTTCAGTGCAAGCAACTGAGTTTTGTGTGCAGGTAATGGAGTGCCTGCTCCACCTCCCAGAGGAGTGGAGCAGGTTGCACATAGGTCTCGGACAACATTCCACTTAAATTGTTACCTTGGATTGTGTTCATGTGTGCCTACTACAAGGCATTAAGGAAAGAGTGTCTATAATCTTCTGGAGCAAGGAAAATGGAAAGAGAAGCCAAGGTCATGACTCATAATTCACATCCTAAAGCCTTCCACGTTTGGTTTTCTCCTGCTTCTATTTAAATTCCTATTTTCAGTCTTTAGGTCTGTGGCAATAGTAGGTTCTTTGACAGAATAACCAACCAGCCACAAGGGCAGGTTAGAATTTGTGTGTTGTTCTCAAGACACTTATTTTCAGCTTTGTGTTCTCAATACACTTATTCTCAGCTTTGTATTCTCAATACACTTATTCTCAGCTTTGTATTGTTCTCAATACATTTATTCTCAGCTTTGTATTCTTTATGGTGAGAGACTATGAGGGTTTGGTACTTCTCTGAGGGCTGAAAGAATCCTAAGTCCACATTTGAAAGTGCTGTCACTACCTGACAAGTAATAGATGCATTCTAATTCAAGCCACTGCATGTAAATTGCTTTCTGAAGATTCCCTAGCCTTAAGCTGTGGCAGCAGTAGGGTTAAGAAGGATGCCAAATGGAGGCAAATATGCCTTAGCTCTTTCTAATGCTGCTCTTAAAAAAGTGGATGTGTCACTGTAATACTCATGGACGAGAGTTTGGGAAGAAGGAAGAAGGCCTTTTTGTCACTTGCCTTTCCCAAGGAATGAGTATAGAGCTTCCTAGCCTGTGCTGGACCGAAATGTGGGTTGTCATTTCAGCGTGACCCAGGTCTCAGAGCATCTCAGTTTAGGCAGGACACCACTCTTTGGTGTGTACACTGGCTTTGGAACATCAGTTAATTGTTCTCAGAGGAACTAATGCTCTAAGTTGCAACTGTTATCTTTAGTATGTCTCATTACACCAACTACATCAATGTAAAGTGAGCCACTTTCTGATGTCTCAAGTATTTCTTCCTTCTCTTTCATACAGAGGTAAAAAGCTGAAATGAGTCATTTGGTTCTGTCAACAGAATACATGTGAATTATCCTGTCGTTAAATGTGGTGTCTAAAGATAGACACTGAGATGTACAAAGTCATTACAGCTTCAAATCTCCTTTGAAATCAAAGGAACTGATCTGCCTAAATATACCTCAGAATGTGATGGGAGGTTCAGATTCCTGCGTGTGCCTGGTTTTCAGACTTCAAGCTACAAAGCCATGACCAAAAATATCCCTGGCTAGCTAATACCTCTGCTTCTGTAACTGGTCAGCTCTCATTTCTCCTTTAAGAAAAGTGAAGTGAGTTTCACTGGTGGTGACCAGATTACCTCCCAAATAGGTAATATGGGTAGGATGGGATTAAGCATTTTTATGAGAGAGCAGAGAGAAGAAAAATCTCTTGACTAAGAAATTTAAAATCAAGTATTGAGTTAAGGATTCTCATATAACTTACCCATCACACTTCGATGTTAAAGGTAATGTCAATACTTTCTTCCACGATGTGGTTCAATTTCAGGGAAGGAATCACCCAGTACAGGAACTCTAAGCTCACCCTGTGGCAAGAAGAAGTCTAATGTGAAAGTCCCATCATGTATTAGGCATTGAAATAAAATGTGCTTTTTTGTAGACAATGTTTTTGGGACGATCTAATGGGTTTAGTGCAAGCAGTAATTGCTGCTTGATATTCAGTGCAGCAGCTGAGCAGCACTGCTCAGCATATTTCATAACACACCACGTCAAAAGGCTGATGTGCCACTCTTGCAGGCACCTCTTGGATACCATGAAGTTAGGTAACTCCCAGCTTGTTTTCTCAAATTTGAAAAGCCCCTGGGTTTCTAATGTGCACAAATCAAACATTATAATCATGTACACTAAGAGAAACTCCAGAGAGACCTGGACAAGCTTGAAAAGTGGCCCTCTATTAGCCTCACATAGTTCAGCAAGGCCAAATACAAGGTTCTGCACTGGGGTCAAGGCAATCCTGGTATCGGTGCAGGC
Source organism: Ramphastos sulfuratus (assembly GCA_013399055.1). Lineage (NCBI taxonomy): Eukaryota > Metazoa > Chordata > Aves > Piciformes > Ramphastidae > Ramphastos > Ramphastos sulfuratus. The sequence goes on along the minus strand of WBNM01009948.1, from coordinate 64,041 downwards.
TGGGGGATGAAAGAATTGAGGCCAGCTCTATGGAGGACTTGGGGGTGCTAGTGGATGAAAATCTAGACATGAGCTGGCAAGGTGCTTTCACAGCCCAGAAGGCCAACCACAACCTAGGCTGCATCAAAAGCAGCATGGCCAGCAGGTCGAGGAAGGGGGGATTCTACCCCTCTACTCCACTCTGCAGTGAGACCCCACCTGCAGTGCTGCACCCAGCTCTGGAGTCCTCAGCACAGGAAAGACATGGGAGTCCCCGTGTTGGAGTGGAGCCAGAGGAGTACACAGAAATGCTGAGAGGGCTGGAACACCTCTGCTGTGAGGACAGGCTGAGAGAATTGGGATTCAGTCTGGTGAAGGTTCCAGAGAGACCTTGTTGTGGCCTTTCAGTACTTAAAAGGAGCCCACAAGAAAGATGGGGACAATCTTTTTCAGCGAGGCCTGTTGTAACAGGACAAAGGGCAGTGGTTTTAAACTACAAGCAGGGGGATTTAGTCTAGATAGAAGGAAGACATCTTTTACAGTGAGGGTGATGAAACACTGGCACAGGTTGCCCAAGGAGGTGGCAGAACCACTAGTCCTCAAAACATTGAAGTGAGGATGGTTGGGGCTCTCTGTGCAACCGGGTCTAGTTGAGGATGTCCCTGCTTACTGCAGAGGTGGAGCTGATGACCTGTAAAGGTCCCTTCCAACCCAAAGCATTCTATGACTCTCTTCTCCACCAAATCCCACTCTGTGATGTTAATGAGAACTTTACCAGACTGAAACCCTCAGCAGCTTACCAGTCAGCTCAGTGACAGAAATGTTCTCTTCTGGGCTCTTGCTTGTCGTCAAAGCAAGACAAAGCCTACTTTACAGATAAGAGCTTAATTACTTGAGAGGAAGAAAGAAATGCTTGTACTTTGGTTTTAAACAAAGAAACATTTTGAATTTCTGCTGCCTTTTGGAAAGTTCTTTGAGCACACAGAATAGTGCCAGGCCATTTCACATTCTCTCTCTCTCTGCAAACTCTTTGCCTTTTCCACTTCTGTTGCCTTAACTTTCTTATGCATATTGTTTTCTATTCATTTTCCCTCATCACTTCCTCTCCACTCAATCTACAGACACCCTGTTTCTATACATAACTTTTTCAGATTTTGCTTCCTTTTTCTGTCAAGTTCCTCTGCCCTGGGAAAAGTGCTTTCATCCACAATTTATGAGTTTAAGGAGAGCAAAAATGAGCAGTTTTGAAAGGTGGATGGATTTTTTTAAAATCATTTTTCTTCCCCAGAAACTGATTATATACTTGTACCTGTAATTATCTTGCTATCCTTATCAAAAACCTTCTGTATGCAGCCCTTATATACATGAATAATGACCCCATTTTTTAGCTATGTTTTTGTGCATAAGCTACTATATATATACTCAACTGTCAATCTGCTTTGCTTTCTTCTATCTGTTTCTATGCATTTCTGGGTTTACCTACCCATGGTTTCCACCTAAACAAGTTCCATCATTGTCTTTGTTTTCAGCCCATGTCTGGGGCTAAACTACAGCAGTTGTTCCATCACCTGAGGAAGAGAAGGGGAACTGGGAACAGCTGAGGAGACAAGGGTTGAAAGGGAAATGGATTTTCATGAAACAACAGAACTAATACCAAAGCCAATATAAAGTATACAAAGTTACACTCCATCTAGAAAAGGTGCAGCAGTTACACTAAACAAGAAGGTAAACCCCAGGAGCAGGAAAAGGAGCAGGAGCAGAAAGAGTCCAGGAAGAGATGGAGCTCAAGCAAGAGACTCCCATGTTCTCAGCAAAGCTCCCCTTTTATCCTGTGTGACATTTAATGGCATGGGATATACCTGTATCCAACTGAGTCAGCTGCCCTGGTTGATTTGACACTTTAGGAATGCAAAGATATTATTGTAGGACCAAACAAATGTCTGGTAGTTTCCTGAAGCTTTAAAAGAAAGATATTATTTTTGTCATTTTTATGACCAGACTTATCAAAACTAAAACTTTTAAGTGAAAAAAGAGAAGTAAAAATTAGAAAACAAACCCCACCACTCTATGCCAGAAACATGACCCTGTGTTGCATTTTATTCTACTAGAAGAGGAAGTATGTCCAGATTACTGTACAGAAACTGCAAGCAAGGCAGGGATTTTCACCAAACTGGACTTTACCCAAAAAGTATCTCTAACTCCAAGTACAGTTAAGTACAGTTGCAGCCTTCAATAAACAAGTTATGATATTACCACTACAACCAGCATCACCTCAGCAGGCAGTCAATACCTCTCAGAGTTTAGACTTGCCTGGTTAACAATGCTGACTAACAAGAGAATAATAGTTTCTTGGTTAATTTGCATATGTGCAAAGCCCTTTGCCCCAGCTATGTTTAATCACATTTTCTGAAGATACAGAACTCTATGTATATTTAAAGCACCACCAGTTCTAGAAAGGTTGCAAATGCTGACATGTTGCTTCAGCTAAAGGCTTACTTAAAAGGGGTGTTTTGATAAAAGCTGTTGAAATCACTTGAGAGCAGTGCTGAAATAGCTGCTACCCATTTGGGGGTTTCATCTTAAATGGTGGTAGAGCAAACAGGTCCCTCTTTAACCCTTGTTTCCTCCCCCTTCTCCCTCCTCTCTGTTTTGCTTTAAGGCAGGTTGCCCAGGGAGGTTGTGGCTGCTCCCTCCCTGGAGGTGTTCAAGGCCAGGTTGGAGGAGACCTGTACTAGTGAGAGGTGTCCCTGCCTATGGCAGGGGGTTGGAACTAGATGATCCTTGAGGTCCCTTCCAACCTTACCATTCTATGATTCTATGATGTTCTGATAGGAACACTGCTAATGTCAAATACTTTGTTCTTGTCTGAATGACAAATATTATTCTAAACAAAGCATTTCCAGGGAATTCTGAGTAAGTGGATGAAAAACTACTAAGTCATCTCAAGAAAAAAACTCAGACAATGCAATGAAACCTGAAAAATTCAATTGACTAAAATTTGCACTTTTTGTCCCCCCCCCCCCCCCAATTTTTTTTTTTTTTTAGCATATGACCAGAGAAGTGGGCATCAGATTTTAAAATATCTACAGTCAGAGAATCACAGAATATAACTGATTGGAAAAGACCTCAAAGATCATGCAGTCCAATCTTCAACCCAACACTGAAGGGTCAACACCAAACCGTGTCCCTAAGTGCCAGTCCTTTCTCCCAAGACACCATATAGTAACCCAGCAGAATAAACTGCAGAATCTACCTTTTTATTTTCTGTAATCAAATATAATGTGGCTTGTGTATTTTGTTCTTTTAACTCAGTTCTCTCTGAAAGCTGTTATGTGCTCCTTTCCATCTCTTTTACTGGTCCCACAACTGCAGTTTCTTGTGAAATTACAGAATTACAGAACATTAGAGGTTGGAAGGACCTCAAAAGATCATCCAGTCTAACCTCCCTGTCAGAGCAGGATCACCTACACAGCATCACACAGGAACACATCCAGGCAGGTTTTCAGCATGTCCAGAGAGGGAGACTCCACAACCCTCCTGGGCAGCTTTTTGCAGTCTGCCCACAAGGTTTAGGATTGTTTTCTAAAATTATATACATGGACCACATGCAATGTTAAATTCAACTGAGTCTATGAAAAAGGCCTGGGTGTTCCTGGTGTAAAATACAGGAGCATGGCAAAGTTTGATTTTGGTTGAGAACAGCCAGTGATTTGAACTGGGTGATCGGACTCTCCTTCCAGGTAACTTGTGACAAGACGAGAGGGCATAGGCTGGAGCTGTGCCAGGGGAGGTTTAGGTTGGATGTTAGGAAGCACTTCCTCACTGAAAGGGTAATTAGACACTGGAATGGACTGCCCGGGGAAGTGGTGGAGTCGCTGTCCCTGTAAGTGTTTAAGGAAAGCTTGGATGTAGCACTTAGTGCCATGGTCTGGTCGATGTGGTGGTGTTAGGTCATAGGCTGGACCCGATGCTCTCAGTTCTATTCCAGGTTCAGTACCTCAGTTACACGGTACTGCTCGTCACCATCTCTCTAGACATTTATAGCAGTAAGAATCACCCAGGTTAATACAGAACGCGTTTCAGCAACTGCGAACAGGTCTGTGTGGTCTCCGATGGGTGCCCGGCCGCTGGCGGGGGCTGGCGTGGCCGCGCTGCGCGTATCCCGCGGCCGCGCTCCGCCTGTCCCGAGGAGCAGCGCTCGGAGCGCCTCGGGGGCGGGAAGCCAGCCCCATCTTCTGGGCAAGCGGCATGCTGCACCGGCTGCTCCGCCGGCTCCGCCTGCTCTGCTGCACCGGCTGCTCCCCCTGCTCCGCTGCACCGGCTGCTCCGCCTGCTCCGCTGTTCCGCCGGCTCTGGCCAGCGCAGCCCAAGGACGGAGTCCTTACTCCGGTCGGCCGGGCTAAGCCAGCCGAGGAGCTTTGTGGCATACAGAGCCATTTCATCGAATCGCAGAATGGTTTGGGTTGGAAGGGACCTTGAAAAGTCGTCTCGTCCACACCCCCCGCAGTGAACAGGGACAGCCCCAACTAGATCAGGTTACTCAGATCCCCATCCAACCTGCATCTGCAGAGGAATGACACCAGGCACCAGTACAGACTAGGAGCAGTCCTGCTGGGAAGCTGCCCCATGGAGAAAGACCTTGGAGTGCTGCTGGACAGCAAGTTCTGCACGGGACAGCAATGTGCCCTGATGGCCAAAAGGGCCAACGGCATCCTGGGGTGCAGTAAGAAAAGTGTTTCCAGCAGGTCTAAGGAGGTTCTTCCCTCTACTCTGCCCTGGTGAGACCTCACCTGGAATACTGTGTCCAGTTTTGGGCTTCCCAATTCAAGAGAGACAGGGACCTGCTGGAGAGAGTCCAACAGAGAGCTATGAGGATGGTTTGGGGACTTGAACATTTCCCCAATGAAGAGAAACTGAGACTTGAGGCTATTTAGTCTGGAGAAGAGAAGGCTGAGATCTTATTGATGTGTACAAATATCTGAGGGCTGGGTGTCAAGATGAAGGTGCCAGGCTCTTTTCAGTGGTGCCCAGTGACAGGACAAGGAACAATGGGTGCAAGCTAGAACACAGGACGTTCCACCTCAACAAAAGGAGACACTTCTGTATGGTCAGGGTGGTGGAGCACTGCTGCCCAGAGAGGTCTCCTTCTCTGAAGATTTTCAAGGCCTGCCTGGATGTGTTCCCATGCAACCTGCCCTAGTTGATCCTGCTTTGGCAGGGAGGCTGAACTCAGTGATCTCTGGAGGTCCCTTCCAAACCCTAACATTCTGCAATTCTGTTGATTCTATGAAGGGCAGAGATCACATTTCATTCCCTTTTACACTGAGGTTGAGTTCAGCTGTAATTTATTTGCAATAAATGGCTCTAAATTCATACAGATTTTTGTAGTGATGTATTTTGTATAACATATTGATAGTAGCACAAATGAGAGAACACCATTCATATGGACACGATAGACAAAAGAAGGGGTAACCCAAAAAATCTAACTTTAGCTTTAGAAAACAAAGCTTTTCTAGAACTGAAGCAAATTGTTGATGTTAATTTGTATTTTTAAACAACCATTCTTAAACCTGATGAATAAAATTCCTAAAAGGAACTACTCTGAGTTTAAAGAGGCTGTAAATGTAAAGTGTTGCCAGTTTGACGCAATGTTAATTATTTCAGCTGCCAGATGATGCACTACTTAAAAGGGGAGAGAAGCTGCTGTTCTAGTGCTGTATTGAACTCTGCCCTGCGCTCCAGAAATGGGGAAGGAAATGCTTGTGGTTTTCAGTCTGTGATATGGAAGCCTAACCCCATCCCTCATGATGATGGGAAATCCCAGCCGCTAGGTAGCGAGTGCAAAGTGGAGCGGGCAGCTGCGGGCTCTAGCCTCTGTCACCGGCTCTGTGGGAGCTGGGTTTGATTTTGCAGATATGTTTTGACTGGTAGTTTATTTAGTTAACACAGCTAATTCCCTTTCCAGGATGAAGGAGAAACTCTGGAATCGTCATCTCGTGGCACTGAGCCCACTAAACCGTGTCCCCTGTGGGGACAGGCTTTGATTTTGAGCTTGCACCTTATTAGCGATTGGCGTTGCTGCCAGGGCTGTGACTTCATTCTTACAAGCCTCTTTTGCTCAGGAATGCCTCATGGAACTGCTCTTGAAAGCCTCCTGCCCTGGGCAGTGTTACGTCTTGCTACAAACCGTGAGGCCAGGGGAGATGTGGTGGGTGCGTTGCTCCTAGAGTGGAGCAACCATGATGGTAGTGAGGCACAGGAACAGATTGCTCAAAGAAGTTGAGAGTGCCTCATTACGGGAAGGGTTCGAGGCCAGGCTGGATGGGGCTCGCAGCAACCTGGTCTACTGGAAGATAGCCCTGCCTACTGCAAGGAGGTTGGAACTAGATGATCTTTAAGGTTCCTTCCAAGCCAAACTCTGTTGCCATTCTATGATTCTGAACACAGTAATGCTGTTGCTTTTTGAAGAGGGATCAGAGTTTATCAGGTATGTGGCAAGACACTTGGGGAGGACAATGGCAGCTGTGAAAGTGCAGGTGAAGTATAAAGAATAGAAAACAAGATTGGTGTACAAGAAGTGTTGCTACTGCAAGAGTGAGATACTAACCAATACCCTGAAACCAGTTCATAACTGACTTACTGACTGCACATCTCCCAGAGGTTATTGTTAGGATCATTCTGATATAAACAATAAAAGCATCACAGCATTGATTGCATTGCAACAAGAGCATCACAGCCTGATATGAGGACAGGCTGAGAGAGCTGGGGCTCTGCAGCCTGGAGAAGGCTTTGAGGAGACCTTGAAGTGGCATTCCAGTATCTGAAGGGGGCTACAGAAGGGCTGGGGAGGGACTATTTACATGGTCTTGTAATGACAGGACAAGGGGCAATGGGTTTAAACTGGCAGAGGGGAGATTTAGACTGGATGTTAGGAGGAAGTTGTTTGCAGTGAGGGTGGTGAGGCACTGGCACAGGTTGCCCAGGGAGGTTGTGGCTGTTCCCTCCCTGGACATCTGTTCAAGGCCAGGTTGGATGAGGCCTGGAGTGACCTGTACTAGCGGGAGGTGTCCCTGCCTTTGGCAGGGGGTTGGAACTAGATGATCCTTGAGGTCCCTTCCAACCTAAACCATTCTATGATTCTATGATTACAGCTGTTTTTTTTCATCTGTGCCCTAAATTCACATGGTTAATACAATTGAGGAACTATTTAAGGATGGCAAGGATAAAAAAATAAGCAAATCATCAGTGGAGAAACAATGGAAATGTGTCTGAAATGTATGGGTAAATGGAAATGTGTCTGAAAAGCTTCTGTTTGACAGGTACCTTAGTAAATCCAGCTAATCAGACAGGTGCCATACAAAAAGACAACGGGGAAAGGAAGCTTTAAAAGAGATGGCCAAGTCAGAAAAGCATGTTCTGTTTGGATGTATTATAGCTATCTAATAACAAAGCAGATTAAGCTAAGCAAGCCATATGCTGGTAGAATGAGGGCAGTGCTTTTATAGGCTGTTCTGCTTACAACTTAAAAAATAAAAGAAGCAATAAGGGCTTGAAAATCCTTGTTTTTACTGATTGAAATCCTGTGTACTAGGCACCAGCAAAAAGTTATGGTAAGCCTGAACTTTTCACATCTCATTCACAAGTGATGAGACAGGATAGAAAGCTGATGTTTCAGTTGTGGCTTGGTTCTACTCTATTGTATTTTATTATAATTACATTGGTTTGAGAGTGAAATTACTGATGAAGTGGCGCATGATTCCCATGTCAACAGAAAACCTCTACAAACAAGGATTTGGTCTCTAAAACACACACATCACAACATACTGTCCTATCATTTACATCTGACAAGACATATCCAGTGTTTTGGTTGGCCATCACATACAAGGGAATAGCCAAGTTTCCAATAGCTTCACTTTCCAAACTTGAAATGAGACTTCAAAAGCTGTAGAAATGCAATACAGGACTATGAAGTCCTGTACATACAATATCAGATCTTTTGAGAAGGAACTGTGGGTGCAGTTATTGTTATGCTAACTGACATCGTTTCTGGAAAGTGCTTGAGATTTGTTATGAAGGCTTTAAAAATCTTTTCCATCTGTTCTTTCTCTGGGTTGTTTTAGAGAACATTTATAGAAATACATCCACAATACATCGTGGCCACAAGTGCACAGATAATGTTGGAAGTATGGTTAAAGCAATGTGAACACTGATTTCCCTGAAGAGGCATCCCAAGTAATGCTAGGACTCAGAGAGACTGAAGACTCAGAGTGATAGTCTTGGCTAAATAATAGTCTGAAGGAAGAAAAAAATCACTTGGTCATTATTCTCAGAAGAATGAACATTGTCTTCCTGTTCAATGAAGATCTCAAGGCTGGGAAAGGATTGAGTTTTTTCTCCATGCAGGCATACTTCAGCAAAACAGGATCCAGTCCACGGAAACACTCATCACTGCAAAAACTGATCATCTATCCCACAAAAATTAAGAGGCTGCACATCCTGTGGTAAGAACAGGATAGTTATTACAGGTTAGTTCTTAGCTGGCCAAGATGCTGACGCTGTGCAAAACACTCTCACTGCAGTAAGTCTTCATCTGTGGACCAGCCAAGTCCATGCTTTCCTCATGCTGACTTGGCTATCTGAGAGATTAGACACCTCAGACCTTTTCTTCAGCTGCTTTTCAGGATAGAAGTGTTTATAGTTCTAAAAGCTCAATGAGATGTAGTGGTTCAAGCTGCAGATGAAAATATCCTTGGAGGACTGACAAATTTGGTGGCTTTTTATGAAGAAGTCACAGTGACAGTGGACAAGGGAAGGGCAACTGATGGCATCTACCTGGACCTGAGTAAGGCATTTGACTCTGTCCCACATGACATCCTGGTCACCAAGCTGGAAAAACATGGACTTGATGGGTGGAGCACTACTGGGTAAGGAATTGGCTGGATGGTGGCACACAGACAGTGCTGATCAAGGGCACAAGGTCCACCTGGAGACCAGTGCCAAGTGGCATCCCTCAGGAGTCAGTGCTGGCACCAGTGCTGTTTGACATCTTTGTCAGTGACATGGACAGAGGAATCAGTGCAGCCTCAGCAAGTTTGCAGATGGCACCAAGCTGTGTGGCACAGTCAACTTGCTAGAGGGCAGGGATCCATCCAGAGGGACCTGGACTGCAGAGGTGTGCCCAGGCCAACCTCATGACATTCAACAAGGCCAAGTGTAAGGTCCTGCACCTGGGT
>WBNM01009948.1:34744-54802 GCA_013399055.1 Ramphastos sulfuratus | reverse complement strand
TCCCTGGAGGTGTTCAAGGCCAGGTTGGACGAGGCCTTGAGTGACCTGTACTAGTGGGAGGTGTCCCTGCCTATGGCAGGGCGTTGGAACTGGATGATCTTTGAGGTCCCTTCCAACCTTACCATTCTATGATTCTATGACTCCCTGGTCCAAGTCATGGTTTAGGCAGTAGGAGTGAGCCACCTGGGCTGCAACCAGAGGTGCTGTCTTTAAGGAGAAGCAGTAGACATCTTTCTGGAACAGCTGTTGCATGCTGGGCACTGAGTTTTGCAAGCATTGCTAACCCCATTTACAAAAACTGTACAGCAGGTTAAGGGCTGACGCAGCCACTGAAGTGCCATGGCCTCATGAGCCAAAAATCAAGCTTGTGAGTGAGAGGTGAAGTAGTCAAAATTGGATACACTCATCTGACAATGCTGGAGACATGATTTTTTATTTGTTTGGATGCTATCCATAAGCTACTGCTATGTTTCCATCACAGAAGAAGGGAAAGTGGAGAGCCTGGTAGATCTTTGGTGTTTTTTTCATGGTTAAGGGCATTTGCACACTTCTGAAGAGTAAGGTGAGTTGTCCCTCCTAGGTATGCCTACAGTCTTAAAGAACCTTGGTGTTACTGTGCACTTCTGAAGCTCTTGTAGAGCTTTGGAACCAAAATACTATCTCTATGCTCTTAAGAAATTTTCAGAGTAGGAGTGGCAATTTAGCACAAATCTTCCTCTGGAGTCTCTGGAGGATGAACATTGCCCTGTTTCTCTGAAGGACTTCTACAAGGAAAGCAGTCATAAAATACAACTAGAAGCTGGCAAGGCCTTGAAAAGATCACATTCTAGTCTATCATCCTTCACACAGAGGGATGTACAAGGAAAAAAGTTGCATTCTCTGTCCCCTGCTCTTAAGCCCAGGTTGAACATCATCAAATTAGAAGTAGGATGCAAGCAGCTGCTCAGGTCCCTGACAATGGGTCAGTTTCTCAGCCTCAACTTCTTCTTGCCTTCTGTCATCTCTCAATATAGTGTGGAAGCAACTTGTTATTTTCCTTTTTAGACTCCAGATGCAAACCTAGGCATGCAGCCAACTTCATGTATCCTTGAACAGAAACAGTAAGACAGATCTTCTGGGAAGAGCAAGCAAGGAGTTCAAAGGGCAGATAGGCTTTCGGCTGCCTTTCTGTTATGCTTACACAAGCCTCAGCACTACAGCAGAACTGAAGGAACCACTGAAAAGTCAAGTTAAACCCAACTGCAGGTAGTTCAACTATCATCACAGAGGATCAAGCTGTTATCAAGGCATTAGTTATCACAGAAATGCCAGCAGCTGTCATCTTTTGCTAGCCATGCCAGCATTAAGTGCAGCCCCATGGAGGTGACATGTCACAGAATCACAGAACTAACCAGTTTGGAAAAGACCTCTGAGATCATTGAGTCCAGCCTATCACCTAACCCTTCTAATTAACTAACCCATGGCACTAAGTGCCTTATCCAGCCTCCTTTTAAACACCTCCTCTCTGGAGAGCATGGAAGGAGCATCCAGGCACAGCAAATACTCCCTTGAGCTTCTGAGTTTGCTCCACCCCATTGAACTGTGAATAAATATCAGATGTGGAGGGAAGGAAATGATGAGATTTTTACTTGCTCATGTGTGGGCTGAGAAGTAAAGCAGACATCTCTTTCCAGCTGCAAGAGAAGCCTCATGGGACAGATGAGGACTGGAGACTGCTGCTACCAGTCCCTCTGAAGAGCTGAAGTGCACAGAGTGTTGTTAATAAAGTGCTCTTGGTTTGGGCTGCTTATTGCTGCAACTGATGGGGACAAAACTGGACATAGGCTCTTGTTACAATGATTAGGAGTGAAATAAATGGATTTGTTTTCCAATGGTCAGTGTAGAGGTTGAAAATTCCTATTACCTGTGGCCAAAAAAACTATTTCTGAGAGGACTTTGCCACTAAGGGAGACTAAGAACTCTTCTAGTTGGTATGGCCTGTGTATACAACAGTGTGCAATATAAGCTTTTTCTTATCTCATTAAACATTCTCCTGCATAAATCAGTCATAGAATCATAAAATGGTTTACATTGGAAGGGACTTCAAAGATCATCTAGTTCCAACCCCCCCTGCCATAATTGCATTAATATTCTTCTGTTTCATAACATAGAATTAAAAAAAACCCAAATCCAAATGTCACTAAAAATTATCTGTAGCCATTTTCTTGTGAAATGGCACATAATGAAAATTTTTAATACCTTTTTTTTTTTCCTATGAAAATGTCTGCCAGCAATGACATACAATGTTATGGGATTAATATAAAAAGGGTTGCTTAACATTATTAACCCCATAAGAATCTGATATTCTATTAAATAGAAATGTTTGCACAATGAAATGCAGAAATAACCCCCAAGGTCTTGAGTGAGTTTCTAACTGATTCCTGTGCAACTGACCCATTGTGCCATGGTCAGTTTGCCATATGTGCTGTGTTTGTGTGATGGAGAGCAGTAGCCCAGGCAGCTGCTCCTTTGGTTGGGCATAAATCAGGACACCAGACAATTGCAGGGGAATTTTCTGAAATGACTCACTGAGGGAGCAGGCTGTTGAAGGATGAGGTGGGAAGAGAGACAGCAAAGTCATCATTAAATTTTAAGCAAAAGGCAGATAAAAATCCATGAAGTTGTGGTCTTCAGAAATAATTGTTAACTCAGATCACAGAATAATTTCTTTTAATTAAAATAAGCAGCTCTGGTTTTCCCTAGAGTCAGCAGTATGAATTGGGAGGGCAAGAATTTAGACTGGATTTTGGCATGAACTGAAGGGAGACTTGAAACTCACCAGAGTAAAATTCTCCAGATAAGCACAGCTAAATGAAAACCCTGAACAAAAGAAAAAGCATTAAAGCAACTGATTAATTAGTATTAACTTTTTGGTGGTTTTTTATTATTATTGTGCTATTTTTTTAATTATTATGCTTCTACACAAGATATGTTCAGTGAACTGGCTATTGGGCTTTGCCATCTCTCACCATCCTTTGCTAAGGAAGTGATTGCTACCATAAAATTAGACTTCAATGCCAATGGTCTACCTAAACAAAGAATTTTAAAAGGATACTGCACTGAATCACAGAATGTTAGGGGTTGGAAGGGACCTCAAAAGATCATCCAGTCCTACCTCCCTGCCAGAGCAGGATCACCTAGAGTAGGTCCCACATAAATGTGTCCAGGTGGGTTTTGAAAGTCTCCAGAGAAGGAGACTCCACAACCTCTCTGGGCAGCCTGTTCCAGTGTTCTTTCATCCTCACAATGAAGGAATTTTTCCTCATGTTCATGTGGAACCTTGCCCCCAGTGCCCCTTGTCCTGTCATTGGCCATCCCTGAGCAGAGCCTGGCTCTGTCCTCCTGACACTGCCCTGCACATTTTTATCCACATGAATGAGGGCAGCCCTCAGGCTCCTCTGGTGCAAGCTCCAAGCCCCAGCTCCCTCAGCAGGGAGATGTTCCACTGCCTTCAGCATCTTTGTGGCTCTGCACTGGACTCTTTCAAGCAGTTCCCTGAGGTCCTCCTTGAACTGAGGGGCCCAAAACTGGAATAACATTCCAGATGCAGCCTTACCAGTGCAGAGCAGAGAGTTGGAGAACCTTACAACCTACTAGCCACAGCCTTTCTCATACACCTGAGGATACCATTGGCTTTCTTGACCACAAGAGCAGATTGCTGGCTCATGGTCATCCCTCTGTCCACCAGGACCCTGAGATCCCTTTCCTCTGTGCTGCTTTCCAATGAGTCAGTTCCCAACCTGTACTGGTCCTGTACTGTTTCTTTCCCAGATGCAAGACTCTACTCTTCTTGTATTTAATTCAATTTCTCCCCACCCAATTGTCTAGCTTGTCCAAGTCTCCAACCTTCAGGTGTGTCAGTCACTTCTCCCAGTTTAGTGTCATCAGCAAACTTGCTGACAATGCCCTCTGCTCCCTCATCCAGGTCCTTGAATATTCAAGGACTTGTTTGGGTAGTCAGGTAACAATGGCATGATGTGCAGTGTCTGTGTCATGCAGAGAGTTTGCCGTGTGTCTGCTGCCAGAAGGCACTTCTTTTATTCAAAGTGTTCTCATAATAACTAAAACCCTGTGGTACAAAAAAAAAATTAATACTGTCACTGCAAAGCATCAAGGATGAAAATACAACAGTCAGATTTGAAGCATACTACCACTGCCAAGGAAAGGAACTAGCAGCCAGGGAGAAAGAGTAGAAAAAGTAAGAGGTCAGGCACTGGAATGAGCTGCCCAGGGAGGTGGTTGAGTCACCCACCCTGGATATGTTTAAGGGTCGTTTGGATGTGGTGCTTAGGGATATAGTTTAGGGTAAATCTTGTAAAGGAGGGTTCTAGGTTGGACTTGGTGATCCTGAGGGGCTTTGCCAGCCTGGATGCTTCTGTGATTCTGTGATAGCCTGTAGCCACCACAAGCTAAAAGACCAAAGAGCACCATGGATGGACGGGCATGGGTTTAAACTTAGGTTTCTTTCTGATCACAAGAACAACAGGTATCATGTTCTCAGTGTAGAAAATGCAGACAAAATGTATTCCCCCATCTTGCTGTGATGCATCAGCTGAGCCTGCAAGGCTTATCCAGGCTGCACAGAGGGAGATCACCGAAGGTGATGGTCTGTGTCAGGCAGTGCTGCTGTGCTAGCAGCAGGAAACTGGAGCTGTAGGCATCAGGGAGACAGTGCTTTCTTTTCCTTGGTGCCAAGACAGAGCTGAAGGAGCAGAGGCTGCTGAGCCAAGCCCCACCACGGTGGTGTGGGGCTGTGTTAATGGCAAACAACATGGAAACATAGACAGGAGAATAAGAAACAAACCAGAAGTCTTTCCAAAGCCACCAGAACAACATCAATGAATGCCCCAACAGTAATATCCGACCGCATGTGTTTGCCCCCAGCAAAGCTCTTGGTGACAACTGACCTACCCAGCAACTGTTCCCAAGCATGCCACACCCTGCCCCATCTGTTATCCCACCCTTTGAAGACTGGTTGTGGAGGACATATGGCTGTAAATAATCTTTTTTTTAACTCTGGGGTGCTATGGGTGGGGAAAGAAAGTCAGCAGAGACCTTATAGTAGCCTTCCAATATCTGAAGGGGGCCTACAGGAAGGCTGGGGAGGGACTATTGACAAAGTCTTGCAATGACAGGACAAGGGGCAATGGGTTTAAACTGGCAGAGGGAAGATTTAGGCTAGATGTTAGGAGGAAGTTCTTTACAGTGAGGGTGGTGAGGCACAGGTTGCCCAGGGAGGTTGTGGCTGCTCCCTCCCTGGAGGTGTTCAAGGTCAGGTTGGACGAGGCCTTGAGTGACCTGTGCTAGTGTGAGGTGTCCCTGCCTATGGCAGGGGGTTGGAACTAGATGATCCTTGAGGTTCCTTCCAACCTTACCATTCTATGATTCTATGATTCTATGAAAACTGCTGCTACTAAGCTTGCTTATGGCAAGGTTCCCTACTGGCTGCCACTTTTCACTGTCCAAGCCCATTTTGCCTGTTGAGTACCTCTGCAGCTGGCTGATTTGCTTGCTCTGCCCTCCTTTAGTCATTTCCTCTAGCCCTGCTGATAGGGGTGGACCCTGTGATAGCCTGTTTCAGTAACTGGTATCTTTACAGAGGGTGCAGTGGCTTGCAGGATCCACACAGAATCCTTGCCACGTAAAAATGTGATGGCTTTCTAAAAGGCATCTTTTTCTTTCTTAGAAAAACCTCTTTGCCCAGCATTTTGCTAGTCTATGGCTTTAGCCTCTAATTAGGGTGGCCATGCACAGTGGAGCTGCCTCTAGTTTTACCCACAGGGCAGTAAATGTCCCAGTATCCCCACCTATAGGGACTCAATGCTTTTGAAGTGAAATATACCAAAATACGATAACAAGGAACACGAATAAGATCTGTGCAAGGCTGTCCACCTGTGCACCAGGTCTCTGAAGGCTCCTTTGTGAGCTAGCCAGGGCTCATATGGAGGCAGCCACCAGCCACACTGGGCTCTCAGAGCTGCTCTGGCCCCAGGACACCAAACAGACCTGTGCAAGGCAAAGGATGATTGCTTAAGCCAGCAGTTCTGAAACTTCTGTGCTGGTGTTAGATGCAAAGAGTTTAAAGGTGTATGCCTCTATACTTATTTCTGCAAACTTTACAACAACCTTTGTGAAAGAGAAATTTCAGGTAATAAAAGAAACAGCTTCTGTCACTGCATGTTGATTAAGAGGAACAGCAATTTCATCTCTGCTGTGTTAGGGGAAATTCCCAAAGGACACTAACACATGCTGTCCAAAGTCCCACTACTTTTTCTTCTGTTGTTTCTGGGATTCATATGACAATCAATTGTAAAGCCTTCCATATGTCAAGTTTCTTTGATGAGTATTATCATGGCACTACTGCATGTGCCTGCACAGTGCTTTGCAGCCCCCTCCTTCTAAAACACTCAAGACTACTTTTAAGCCTAGTCAGAGGTTATGAAAGAATGTTTTTCTAGTCTCCTGTTCTTGCATTTTGATCCTGCTGTCCTTACACAGGACCCTGGGGTGTACTGATTGATGAAAAGCTCACCACGAGCTGGCAGTGTGCTCATGCTGCCCAGAAAGCAAATTCTGTGCTGGGCTGTATCAAGAGGATTGTGGCCAGCAGGGCAAGAAAGGGGATTCTGCCCTTTTACTCTGCTCTGGTGNTGGCTTCTGCCCTTTTCCTCTGCTCTGGTGAGAATCAGCCTTGAATGCTGCATCCAGTTCCAGTGTCCCCATCGTAAGAAGGACACAGAGCTGTTGGAGAGAGTCCAGAGGAGGGCCACAAAGATGATCCAAGGGCTGCAACACCTGCTATGAGGATAGGCTGAGGGAGCTGGGGGTGTTCAGCCTACAGAGGGTAAGACTCTGGGGGGACCTTAGAGCTGCCTTCCAATCCCTGAAGGGATCCTACAGGAAGACTGCAGAGGGAATTTTCCTAAGGGTGTCTAGCAATAGGACAAGGGGGAATGGTTTGAAGCTGAGGCGGAGTAGGTTTAGACTGGATCTTAGGAAGAAGTTCTTCAGTTTGAGGGTGGTGAGACTCTGGAATAGACTGCCCAGAGAGGCTGTGGATACCTCCTCCCCGGGGTTGTTCAAGGCCAGGTTGGATGAGACCTTGAGTAGCTGAGTCTAGCTGAGAGGTGTCCCTCTCAGGAGGCTGGAGTGGATGATCTCTGAGGTTCCTTCCAACCTAAACCACTCTGTGATTCTATGATTCACATTTATATATGTATGCACATCTATATGCAGGCACAAAAAAGAGGCATACATGAACTTTTATCTCAGTAAAATAAAGCATACCCAGGATAGCCTTGATTTGTTTTTTTTCCCTTGAATATTCTGCATTGATAATCTAAAAGCAAAAATGTATCATGGTAAAGGCAGAGGAAGCAGAGAGCAGTGCACATCTTGGGTAACTGTCTCATGAAGCCAACAATGAGGTGCCAAGACTGGTGAAGACTTCGTACCTCAATTTCCTGTGCTTGGCACAAATAAATTTGGTGTCTGTTAGCTCACTCTGCTAAATACTCAGTCACAGAAAATGACCACAAAAGTCACAGAAAATGACCAGAAAGATCATTGTACTGTGAGTAAAGATGAGGAAACCCACTCCTTTTGCCCAGCAGGATGAAAAGTAAAAACTTCAACCTTTCATCTTCATTGAGCTTTAGTCATAACTGTAGACACCCTAATGGTTACTATGATTTTCCTTCTGGGAGGTGGGGAAGGGGGGTGCATGTATTTGGAGGATTTCAAGGCTAATCTTAGAAATGCTTATTGTCTTAGTGACCAGTTTGGTTGCCTTCTTTTTTTTTTTTTTTTTTACTGTGTTTTTTGTTTTTGTAGAAGCTAAAAATAGTTTAATTGGTTTGTGCTAGCAAGAAAAGCTTGGTTTTTCTTCTGTGCAGACATGTGGCATAGTTTGGGATGTGGGTTTTTAATGACCCAGGTAAGTTTATGCTTTGTCCCCACAGGATCATCAACACCACATGCTCCAATGTACTCCTGTGTTTGTACAAGAAAATGAAACCTCCAGGCACTGCAGCCTTTCTTTTAATAACTCCTCCACCTGCCAGACCTGAGGCCAAGTTAGAATATAGAGCTTTCTAGTGTTGTGTAATCCTCTGGCAGAAAGCAGAGTTTACAAACAACAGGGGTTGCTCACAGGTGCCTTTGGTACTTGCAATACCCTTTTGTGATCCTGGTCCCTTCTCACATTGGGCTTCAGAGGTACCACCATCACAGATCACAAAATCACAGCATCACAGAATGGTAGGGGCTGGAAGGGACCTCAAAAGCTCATCCAGTCCAAGCCCCCTCCTGAAGCAGGATCACCTATACCAGATCACACAGGAATGCATCCAGGCAGGTCTTGGATATCACCAGAGAGGGAGACTCCACAACCCCCCTGGGCAGCCTGTTCCAGTGTTATGTAACCCTCACAGTGAAAACATTTTTCCTCCTGTTTATATGAAAAAAATAAAATTAAAAGACATTCAGGTGAAGAACAGTGTTTGGGTTTAGGTAGATTTATGGACAAAAGTAGCTGCCTGACTGGTGTGGTTATATATAGAATGAGGCTGAGAAAAGGAACAGGAGTTTCTGGCTTACACAATGCCATTTGTGAATCTTGTAACTTCTTGTAGCAGAAGTTGCAATTATATACTTTGATGCTACAGGTCCTTCACCAGCTGACCTCTTGGACCTGGGAGGGAAAAAAGGCAGAGCTGGGGAGGAAAGATGAAAAACCACTCACCTGGTAGTCATATATTACATGGCCTTTTTGTCCTAGTTAGTGTGAATCATCCTGTAGCACTGTCAAAGTCTGGAGGGTAAGGCAGGATGTGTCTTATCACAGAATACATGAAGAGCCTTATGCTATGCCACTGCTTCTGTTTCTCTTGATCAAACCAGATTGTCCTTTCATGTTTTAGTCTGTAAAATTCTAGGGAATGAGCTTCCAGGCTTGTTCAAGGGGCAGATTTGAGTTCAAGAAGGAAACTAGGCAGTGTGCCAGGGCCAGCTGTGTTACTCAGCTCACTAGTGAGCTCACTAGGTATATCCTGCAAGAGCTGATGATCTACTGCAAAAAGTTTTCCTTCAGCTGTATTGTCTCTCTCTATACTAAGAACATTTTGGATCTGTGAAGTTTCTGAGCAGGAACTGTTTAAGGTGAGAGTAACTTTCTCCTTTCTGTTACACCTTACTTCCCCCTCCAGCTCACTGTAAAACTCTCCTTGCAGAAAAGGATTTGGTGCTGTCTGCAACTCCTAAAAGAATCACAGAATGTCAGGGGCTGAAAGGGACCTCCAAAGCTCATCCAGTCCAACCCCCCTGCCAGAGCAGGATCACCTATACCAGATCACACAGGGAACACATCCAGACAGGTTTTGAATACCTCCAGAGAGGAAGACTCCACAACCCCCCTGGGCAGCCTGCTCCTGTCACCCTCACAGTGAAGAAATTCCTCCTCATGTTCACATGAAGGAACCTCAACTGGATGCAGTTAAAGTTTTCTGTCAAGATTCATGTTACTTAGAAGGTTTCCACCATGCTTCAAAAGAATAGACAGCAATTTTTTTATCATTGCTGGTGCAACCATGTGAAGTTTGCTTGCTCTGATTATCAAACTCCTTTCATGAGCTCTAGCTGTGTTTTTTCAAGGGGCATTTGAAATAATATTCCACTGTTATTATTTGCTATGTGCATTTAAGTTGCATATGAGTTGGTGAGTGATTTAAAATTTTTCCTTTATTGTGGGATTGTCCATTACTCAGAACTTAAGTGTCCCCATGGAAATGTCTCAGTTTCTTGTTCCTTAGATGAAAATGGCAAATGAGTGATAGAAAAAGTAATCCAATCTTTGTCTCCTCTGACTGTGGTAAAGCAAAGGCTATGTGTGGATGCTCAAGAATCACAGAAACATTCAGGTTGGCAAAGCCCCTCAGGATCACCAAGTCCAGCCTATAACTCTGCTCTACAAGGTGCACCCTAAACCATATCCCCAAGCACCACATCCAAACGACTTCTAAACACATCCAGGGTGGGTGACTCAACCACCTGCCTGGGCAGCTCATTCCAAGGCTTGACCACTCTTGCTGGGGAAAAATGTTTCCTAATCCCTAGTCTAAACCTAGGTTTAGAAGGGTTTGCCTTGCCCTTTATCCATCATCATGATCTGTCCCCACTGAGGAGGCACAGCTATGGAGCTCCACTACCACCTCCATGGCCAGAGCACCTCTGCTGAGAAATCCAAGTGTGGCTATTTAAGAAGCTGTCCCACTGGCCTCCTGTGATGTCCCTGCAAACTGCTTAGATGTGCTCTATCCAACACCTTGAAAGCTTGTCTAATAGCATTCTTAATCCAAGCACATACTTATTTTAAACCATTCACCAGTAACAATGCTCAGCTTTCTCTGTGTTTACCCTAAGTTTTGCTTTTGGGTTATTTTTGGGTATGTATACAGTAACTGTGAGCAGGCACAGAGTTGGCAAGGTACAGGACAGAGAGAGGAAACATTCATCTGCTACGATAAGACATGAACTATGGATCTGACTCAGGGACCAAATTTGTGAGTGAATGTTAAAATGTGGCTAGAAACTGGGGTATAAAAGCCACCATAACCAGCCAGTTAATGCTGCTGAATGATGAAAACCATGATAATTACAGGCTTGTATTTGCCTTTACAGCCATAGGAAATCTGTGGTAAAGCACAAACTGAAAAGCCAGCACAAAAACACAATCAGTATCTCCAAATGGGTGTCAGATTTTTTACAAGAACATAAAGAAGTCGTTTTTCAAACCTCTTTTTTAAATTTACTTTGTTTGTCCTAAAAGACTAGCAAGGTCTGAAGCTGTACTTGTGAAGTTTGTGAGCAGTCCCAAAGATGCCATCCACATTGCCCTGCCCTGACAGGAGATGGGGAACTGCTGTCTGAGCTGCTAGTAGGGACCAAACCAAATAGTCCCTCAAAGTGCAGCCCATGGGACTAGTGGCAAGCACTGCTGAGACCTGAAGAGCATCAGCAGGATCAGAGGGAGAGGGCTGCAGCTGCATGACCTGTGGGTATCTCTGAAAGCAGGAGCTCACCCAAGCAGACTGCTAAGACACAGCATGGTCTTTGAGTTGTCCTAAAACCTTGATTGATCCTCAAAGTTTCTGAAGTTGGATCACTCTGCAGGTTTAGGCAGCAAGAAGAGAGATGGCATAGTGTTCCTTGAATTTTTTCTAAGTTTTCAGCTGTACTCTCAGCTACATCATAGTTTCTAGGGAAGAAAGGTAAAGGGGAGGGTAAAGATTTTTGGTGAGTAACTTGGGCAGATTGTTTTGGGGGTAGTCTTTGGCCACTTGCCTAGAGGTCAGTCCTTCTTCATAAATCAGCAAAGGCTTGGGCCATACTGATGAGTGCTTTCTTAACATTCCCAGCCTCGTGTAAGCCCCATTGTTTCAGAAGGTGCACCTTGGGAACAAGGTGTAGTTGGAGTGAGAGGTGATGAAGGGTGACCAGCACTTGCTCTGCCCCCTGCCAACCCTGACTGTGTGGATCCAAAAGGAGCTGCTGTAACGAGCAGGAAAACTTAAAATAGCAGCGGTTTCTGCAGGCAGAAAGTTACCTTCACAGCAAGCTGG
Source organism: Ramphastos sulfuratus (assembly GCA_013399055.1). Lineage (NCBI taxonomy): Eukaryota > Metazoa > Chordata > Aves > Piciformes > Ramphastidae > Ramphastos > Ramphastos sulfuratus. Next base: position 43,145 of record WBNM01009948.1, on the reverse strand, counting down.
GATCTGTCCCAGAACACATCAGGATGCTTCTCTAGGATCCATCTCCCTTCAGCTCTCTGGGCTGGAAGTCTCATGAAGCTCCTCAGAGTGTTTTGTTTTGTTACTGGGAGTTTGAAGGTTGGGGCATGAAGACAGTGACCAACGGCTCAAGGGATTCCCTGGGCTCCAGCCGCAGCAGCAACTATTTGTTTTCTTTTGACAGCCTGCGGGGGCCCTGAAGGCAGCTCAAATCCACCAGTTGACTACAAGCTACAAACCACAACCTCTCTCCACTCTTTTTGAGCATGTACCTGATGGGAATATAAACTGTGGAGGCCCTGGCTGTGCTTTCCAACCGTTCTCTTGCATTTCACAATGGTTTTGGATGGGGTTTTTTTTTTTACCCAGGATTTGCCCAAAGGAGCTTGCTTGTATTTTGGCATCTTTAGGGGTGATGGCAGCAGCTGCAGCTTTCCTCTGTCAGTGTACTTCGAAGGAGAGGTTTTCAGAGGGGTGTGATGGCTTTTTGTAGTTCCTTAAAGTAACTTGAGTACCATAAGAGGCTGGCAGAAAACATGCTCCCTTGCCCTGTGAGGGTCAAAAAAGAGAGCATGAACCAGGTTAGAAAATCACAGAAAGCTGTCTGTGAGACAGCTTCCACATCTTCCTTCCACATCTGAGAACACTTCCTAGAAAGCAGGAGTTTTAGATAAATTTGAGCTGGAAGAAGACCATTTCTCCAATTTTTCAGTGATAAATTCTAGACCCCAATGGCCCAGTTCTGTCCTTCTAGCAGGTTCAAGCGCACCAAGGCTGAGCAGTTTGCTAGCAGAGAGCCCAATGTTACACTACTTCTAAAAGCTCAAACATGCAGGAAAAGTTTTGAAGCTCCTAAATGAGTCAGAAAACTTTTATGGAGATGTATTCTTGCAGTGATAGTTGATAGATGTTCACAGGCTCACAGGATGTTAGGGGTTGGAAGGGACCCAAAGAGATTATCAAGTCCAACTCCCCTGCCAGAGCAGGACCATACAAGCTAACTCAGGTCACAGAAGAACACATCCGGACAGACCTTGAAAGTCTCCAAAGAAGGAGACTCCACATCCTCTCTGGAGAGCCTGTTCCAGTGCTCTGTGACCCTTACAGTAAAGAAGTCCCCCCTTGAATTGAGGTGGAACCTCCTATGCTACAGCTTATATCCATTGCTCCTTGTCCATGTTCTATATGGAGGACTCTTTCTCCCTCACTCCCCAGCTTCGGGTAGACTCAAAGCTTCTTGAAGATAAAGAAACGATATAAAAAACATCCCAACATCTGATATGAAGATGGTTTGTAAAGCCCATGGATTCTGTCACATCTGACCTCTCAATCACTGAGGAAGATTGGGAGTTTTCTGTAGGCTGCCTGGCAGACAGTAATCCTCCCCAAACTCAGCAGTCCAAGACCTGGGTCAACAACTGCCTGCCTGTTCTACCAAAGGCTCTACTTAGCCTACACAACCAGACTGGAAGGACAATTGTTACTACACTGTGGTGGCTAGTAGGATGTCTTTTCAATCACCTCCATGATAAATGTACACAGGGGGTGGATGATTCTTCAGCTCAGCTGTGGCACAAGGTGCCTTTTACTCCAAATCTCTTACAAAACTACTGGGAAGATCCAAACAGAGCTGAGCATCTCAAATAAATGGTGGATGTCCCATACTCAACCTGCTCTAAGTTATACTTAAGCTCTACTGAGGTTGGTAGTAGACAGAATCACAGAATGGTAGGGGTTGCAAGGAACCTCTGGAGATCATTGAATCCAATCCCCCTGCCTTGGATCACCTAGGGAAGGTCACACGTGCTAGGGAAGGAGCCCCATACTCAACCTGCTGTAAGTTATACTTAAGCTCTACTGAGGTTGGTAGTAGACAGAATCACAGAATGGCAGGGGTTGGAAGGAAACTCTGGAGATCATCGAGTCCAACCCCCCTGCCTAGGATCACCTAGGGAAGGTCACATAGGAGCACATCTAGGTGAGTTTTGAATATCTCCAGAGATGCAGACTCCACCACCTCTCTGGGCAGCCTGTTTCACTACTCTGTCAGCCTTAAATTAAAGAAGTTCCTCCTCGTGTTTAAACAGAACTTGCTGTGTTGAACTTTGTGCCCATTACCCCCACATCTTGCAAGGGGGCAGAGGGGCAAAACGTGACATAGCCCTTACTGAGGGATTAAGGATGCCCATTTCAGGAGGAGAAGAGAAAAACTACGGTTGCAAGCTGCAGGTAGGTTTGAAAGCCATTTTGGAGCAGCGCACAGCTACAAACACAATATTATTTCTAGAAACCACCCATGGCCTCAGTGCTGAAAGATGCAGAGGGGCCTCAGCACGAGGAACATCAAGTTCTCGTGTTCCAGACTGCGGTTTCCTTGCACCTTTCCATTTTGGCTGAAGTTTGCAAAGCAACTCACCATGTTTAATATTTAAAGGTTAGCTAATGCGTATTCTTGGGAAATGGTGTAGCTGCAATTCCAATGGCAACAGCTGAAAGCAGGGAAAGCAACACCATTGTCTACCTCACAACAAATGGGGAGCCCAGCTGCACGAGCCAGGAAATCCATTTTTGCCTAGCCTAGGGAGTAAAGTCTTACTTTTTTCCCTTCAAACTATAACGATGCTGGTTAAAATTAGATGATTCATGTTGATTCACTACAGGTTTAAAAACAAAAAAGCCTCCCTGACCAAATTCTTTAGTGGGCAAGAGAAGCTTCTCTGTTAAAACAAAACAAAACAAACCCAACCCCTACAAGCAAAAAAGCACAACACATATGCACATTCAAACACGCTTAAAAGTGACTGTTTTTTCCCTGGAAAATGTGGTTTCTCTAATTGAGGGTTATAAGAAAGAAAGAAAAAAAAAAACCCTTTTCAAGCATCCCACTCGATTAGTCATGGCAGGGTGGGTCAGTCTTATCATAGCACGTGATGTCCGGTAACGGTGATGCAATAAAACAGATGCTGCCTGAGTTTCATGCCACCAGCCAGCAGCACAGCTATGCAAATCAAACCACCAGCCTCTTCGAGAAATTCCAAAACATCCCATCTCTTCCAGGCCCTCTGCTTAACAGCCTTTGCCTTGCCAGGCAAGCTAAACACATGACCATTTTGTCTTCAGCAGCACACGACATGAACAAGGCCCAGCTACTGGGTTGTGATGGTTTGGGAGTTCTCCGCCCCCCACACTTTGTAAGAGCACCCAGACTAGACCCAGCCTGCTGGAAGTTAAGGACTGAAGCTACATTTACAGCTTAGCACAATGTATAAGCAGAGATAGACACAACAGACAGGAATATTTACAGACATATACAAGTTAAAGGTAATACAGAAACACAATCCCCCTCCCAGAAATCAGAGTCCCCAGGAGGGGCTCCCAACCACCCTTCCACCTTCTCCCTACCCCTATACCTTACCCCAGGGTTTGCCTTACATGCAAGGTGAGTTTGGAGGATGGGCCAGGGGAGTTAGAAAGAAAGTGGTTGTTAGGTTAGCAGAGAGGAGAGGACCCACTGGTTCCCAGGGAGAGACAGAGAGACTATCTTATCTATGTTTGTGTTCTTATACATCTCAGCAAGCCTATGAGTGAAGCAGACATCACCACTGTTACCTTTTCACAGCCTATAATCTAATTTTCTTCATTAAAATATTCCAATTAGCCTCAAACCAGCACATGGGTTTAAATTCTCTTTGCACACAGAGGGGTTCTTCGCTCTTTTGGTGGGAAAAAAAAAAAGATTTCCAGGAATTGATTACAGTGTGGCAAGCAGTACTGTGGGTAAAATCTCACACTGAGGCAGGATCACAGAACCACAGAACCTTAGAGGCTGGGAGAAACCTCCAGAGACCACTGAGTCCAACCTCCCTGCCAAGGCAGGATCCCCTAAGGTGGTTTGCACAGCAATGCATCCAGGCAGGTTTTGAAAGTCATCAGAGAAGGAGACTCCACAACCCACTTAGCCCTTCCCAGGCACTCTATCATCCTAGGAAGTTTCTACTCAAAGAAAGAAAGATGATGACAAAGCAGTATTAATTCTGTTTTGTTCATTTCATGTCTAACTGATGTGTGGACACACAAAAAGGAAAGGCAATATGCTCTAGTGTCAAAGTTAATTGCTTATTTATAGAATCATAGAAGGGTTTGGGTTGGAAGTGACCTCCAAAGGTTTAGTCCAACCCCTCCTTCTTAACTAGGTCAGGGTGCCTAGAGCCCAGTCAAGCCTAAGCTTGAGTACTTCAAGGGATAGGGCCTCAAGCACTCTGGGCAACCTATTGCAACCTATTGGTGCAGAACTTGTTCCTAACATCCAATCTACATCTACTCTTCTCTCATTTCAAATCATTGCTCCTTACCCTATCACTGCAAGCCTTTGTAAACAGCTCCTGTGCAGCCTTCTTGCAGGCCCCCTTCAGGTACTGGCAGGCTGCTATTAAGTGTTCCTGGAGCCTTCTCTTCTCCAGGCTGAACAACCCCAGCTCCCTCAGCCTGTCCTCCCAGCAGAGGCATTCCAGCCCCCTGATCATTTTTGTGGCACTCCTCTGGACCTGCTCCATCACGTCCATGTCCTTCCTGTACTGAGGGCTCCAGAGCTGGATGCATTACTCCAGGTGAGTTCTCACCAGAGCAAAGTCACAGAATCACCTCTCTTGACCTGCTGGCCACACTTCTTGTGATTCAGCCTAGGATGCCATTGGCCTTCTGGGTTGTAAGCACACACTGCTGGCTCCCTTCCAGCTTCTCATCTATCAGCACCCCCAAGTCCTTTTCTACAGGGCTGCTTTCTATCACCTCATCCCCCAGACTCTACTGGTAATGAGGATTGTGCTGGCCCAGGTGCAGGACCCTGCACTTGGTCTTGTTGAACCTCATGAGGTTCACCTGGACCAAATTTATTTAAGCACATTTCTATTGAGAAGCCCTCCACAGAGAAATGTGACTTCAAGTGACTACTTATAACCATCTTTTACCCCTAAAATGAGGCAGAGACTTAAAAGAAGTATTACACCCCAGGATTTTCTTGCCACAAAGTGAGATTGTGTTAGCAACACATGAAGAAGTACAAGGATGCAATCAGAACAACCAGCAGCAAGCACAGCCATCTCTATAAATCACGCTCTCTGAAAAAGTGATAAGGTATGATTTTTATGTTGGATATGGTTTTCCTTGAAAAAGTGGCAATATTTCTGCTAGAACATGAAGTCTGGAAGTTATTTATAACTGAAACTTCCTTCCCCAGCTGCCAACAACACATATGCAGCAAGACTATCATCTGTAAAACACTTCCTTGAGATACACATCCTGCCAAGCTGTGGATGAGTTTTCTACCTTAGAAGTTCTCTAACAACTTCTGAAGCTACTTTGGGTATGTAAGTAAATGCTAATGGGATTTTTGCTAGGGGGAAACTGTGCTGCATATCCAACTGCACTTCTAAAATTCATAGATTATAGAGAAAGGAGTTGTACCAGAGATTAATTTGGTTGTATAATTAATGCTGAAGAATGAAAAGCAAGGTTGTAGTGAAAGGACAGGGCACAATGGCAGTAGCCATATGGCAAGGACAAGTGGGTGAAGAGCCTGTTATTGTCAGTTTGTTGCTCATCAGTACTGGCCACTGTCTTTAGAGAAGAGACAACCAGGGTCAACAGATGCCTTCCAGGGTCAACAGATGCCTTCCAGGGTCAACAGATGCCTTCTTAAATAAAACTCTGCAAGGCTAAGCTGTTATTCACACCAGGAGTTTGCTCAGGCACCATAGCACATACACATCAGGGCAGTCAACTGAGCTATACAGCTATGGCAGAGCTGAATTGTCCCAGAACTTCATTTCCATGCTTCAGGTCTTTTTGAGATGGTGACTCTGTGAGACCACAACATTAGAAGCTTACTGCAAGAGAGCTCTGTCCCCTCCAGCACCCAAAGAAGCCAGCATGTGGTTTGTGGGAAACAGTTCAAGGCTATAAGACATTTTGAAGAGACTCCAAGTGCTGGCCCAGGAGGAGGGCTTGGGACATAGACTGGAAAAGGCCTGAGGTAAAATCCAGCAGTGACTGCTGGAGTTCACAACTTGGAGAAGTCAAAACTAGGGCAATGCAGTGCTTGGCCTGAGTCAGTGAAACAGGGAAACAGACTTCTGACAGGTTTTCAGCAGAAGAATGATTGAGGAAGCCTCACTTGGAACAGATTGATAGTGAAGCATGCTGAAGGAGTGAGGGCTGGTGGAAGAAGCTGTGGCAAAAGCACTGCTTTTCCCAGGAGAGCACCATAGTCAAGTTTTCATGGATCAAATATTCCAAAAAGCTTCAGCAAGACTTGCAAAAGGCTTAGAATGCCAACTGTTTGTAATCTTCTGCTGGGTTTAATGCTCAGTTCTTTCCCCACCAGCACAACTTGGAGCAGCTGAGGTGTAGGGGTTGAGTCTGGTGAGCCCTGAGGTACTTTGAGAGGTATGCCCAGACTGGATACTCAGGAAAGGGCTGCCCAATATAGGGTCTTCCTGGTCAATACCTCAAAACAGAAAATACTGTTCAGATCACACAGTGTTCCTGTTTGACCTGGTATAGATGATCCTGCTCTGGCAGGGGTGGGTGGACAGGATGATTTTTTTGAGGTGACTTCCAGCCCCTAACCTTTTGTGATGGTGTTTCTGCTACCACGTGCTCCCAGATCCTCCTCCTAGATCCTCCCATATCCTCCTCCCAATATCCTGCATGAAGCATGGTGTTCTAGCATGGCAACATGGAGCAACTGAGCAGAAACCAGCAGTTCTCTGAGCTTGGATGAAGTGATGTAAATGGCATTTAGAAGAGGAAGAGCAGGAACTGACACCTGTCAAATGAAGACTGAGAGAGAATGAAATTACAAAGAGCATTTCCCTCCAAACAGGAATTTTGAACCAGAAACTTCAATAGCCCTTGTGCAACAAGCTGACTTATTGCAGTCAGAAATGGATGTGCATTCACAGGCATGTGAGAGGCTTAAAGGCTTCATAATATTCTAGTCTACAGCCTTCACTGGAGACAAAAAAGACATGCAATAGCATGGCATTAAATTTGGGAAGGGAACACATTTCCTGCATCTTTTTTATTTAAGAGAATAAGTGTAGCCTCTTTAAACATTTATGCCTTGTGAACTGACCCAGATGAATTGTATGAAACCAATACAGCAGAAGAGAACATCCATTCTGCTTGGAAAAGGAGTCAGAGTGAGGGTTTTGGAACACACTGAAGCAGCACTGCAATGCCCTGTGTTGTAGTGCCCTGCATTGTCTTTCACCAGCGTGCTGCATGTTTGTGCAAGTGCCACTATGCATGCACACTGTTAGGCTTAGCTTTCTGATTGCAAGGCTGAATACAGTGAAGGAATCATTCTGGAGGAATTTATTTTAAATGTTGTCTTGTCAAAATGTTTAAATGATCAGCTTCAGAACTGACCATGCAGCATGTGAGGCCAGCAACAGCAACACTGCTTTCACTTGTTTCTGTTATAGCTCATTTGAACTTTCCTTGCCTGCAACATTCTGAGTGCAAAGAACTTTTTGGAGGAGCCCTGGAAGCTAGAAACATTTTGTTGGATCATTTGGCAGAGAACAATAGGACTGCAAGGAAATAAAATGCTTTTCTAGGCTTAAAAATAGTCAGCATTAGCAGGTCTAATCTCGCATGGATCTGTCGCTTGGGCAATGTAGTCATAAAATTGAGTACTGAACATTTGCATTCTGATGTTTCCATTTCTTAATAATTCAAAGTGCTTGCCAAACATAAGGAAACTAAAATTTCAAAGATGCTCTGATGCTGTGTCAAAGAGGAATCAATAATTTTCCAATAGATGGTGTCCAGGAATGATGCCTGCCAGGATCTCAGTGGGAGGCTCTAAAGGCATATTTCCTGTAACTGAAGGCAGAGGCCAACTTATTTCACACAGCTTTTCAGCATGATTAAGTTTTCCAGTGCCTTGTACCTACTCTGAAGTAACCATGTCTGTTTCATCTTGTTTTCTACACTTCCAGTGTAAGACTATTTACCTTCCTTTATCTCCAGCTCTCGCCTGTTAGTGGCTGCCACTTGGCAATTTATGTGTATGAAGGATGTTAGCCAGTGAGTTGGTCATGGTTAGATCACCCATCTGTGTCTTCTGTATGTGTGTACTCACAGAGTCATTCAGGTAGGAGGGTATCTCAGGAGTTCTCTGATTCAAGAAGGGTCAGAGCTGAGTTCAGATCATCTTGCACAAGGCTCTGTCCACTTGGGCCTTGAAAGCCTCCATGATCATAGAATCATAGAATGGTAAGGTTGGAAGGGACTTCAAGGATCATCCAGTTCCAAACCCCTGCCATGGGCAGGGACACCTCCCACTAGTACAGGTCACTCAAGGCCTCGTCCAACC
>WBNM01009948.1:15246-34389 GCA_013399055.1 Ramphastos sulfuratus | reverse complement strand
TCCACCCATCAAGTCCATGTTTTTCCAGTTTGGTGACCAGGATGTCATGTGGGACAGAGTCAAATGCCTTACTCAGGTCCAGGTAGATGACAACAGTTGCCCTTCCCTTGTCCACTGTCGCTGTGACTTCATCATAAAAAGCCACTAAATGACCATGGCAAGTTCTTTGTAACTTCTCCCTGCACCCTAGGAAGCTACACTTGTGCAGCGTTAGAGCACAAATATCCAGAGACTTCTCCTGCCTTTGGGTTATGCCTTCACCTGGTCTCATATCACTGCTGCTGTTCTCTGAGCTGGAGAGAGATGTCTTGAAGAGGGGTAGCAGAGACCTACAGATTCTGCCTACTGACCTAAGGAATTCTATTTAAGATGGGGAAGGCATCAAAGTGTGGTAACACACCATAGTGATGGTAGCACATGTGAAGCCTGTGTGGGAGAAGAAAAGGTTTCAGAGTCAAAAATGAGCACAACTTCTATTATCCATCTGCTAAAAGTGACTTGTCCTTAGGTTTTCAGCTCTTAGAGCTGTGGACTTGGACAGGCAACGGAGGAAACCTTCCCTTCCCAGAAATTTTAACCAAGCTGGATGAATTTCTGGGAGAGAGCTTAAGTGGCTGACATTGATGGGAAAGATAATCAGTACTAGGGTGAATGCTTAGCTTCACTGACTCAGACATTGCTCAGTTAATGCTACGTTCAGTACTTGCAAGATCCCAGCACAGCCCTTGTGGCTTTCCCCATTGGTTTACTTCAATGAATATAAGTTCTTGGTTGGGCCAAAGTGGAAGCAAAAGAGAGGCATGCACAGACAGATGCAAGCTGTATGGGTCCTTAGAGCTGAACTACTGCTCTGTGATAAAATACAGCAAAGAAGTACAAAGAAGTCATGCACAAATTCAAGCTGGAAAGCAGAAGGTGTTGAACTATTAGAGCAGGGGGATCTTGCAACACACTATTCATAGAAGCAGCAGGAGGCAAACCAATATGATTAATTTAAAGATGGAGCAATGCTGTGCTTGTGAAAGGGAAGTGTGGTAACAAAATGATATAACCTTGGTGCTCCAAGAAATCCTAATGCTTCCTTGGTCCACAGGATGGATGAGTTTAAGGAAGCTGCTTGTTCATATAGGGCACAAGAATTTAATTGCTCTATATTCTGGAGATGTGTTTCACTGGATGCCTGTGAGTGGGGAAACACTTGTAGCTTCAAATGCAGATTTGAAGATTACTCCATCAAAACAAGAACTGAGGCCTCTCTTATTCTTTTCATTTGACTTGTGGTTAATGAAACCCTGGGAATATGTTCCTTGCCCAATTAAGCATCAATTATTACCAAATGTCTGAAGAGAAGTGTCATGTTTCTGGATTCTTTGTTTCTCACCAAAAAAATCCCCAACAACACTTTCAAAAGCAATGGTGTTGACCTCTTCACTACTGGGTAAACTGCTCTTGGATATGGGGGTTGGGGTTTCACGACCTGTTCGTGCCACAAGAGCTACCAGCATCTAAGACACTTCAAGTGGTTTCAGTTTGGCTTATGCACACAAAGAAAACCCACAAATGTTACCAATGTGACTGCCAGAGCACTTACCCTCTCCTCTCTCACTGCCAGCCCTGGCCTACTTTAAGACAGGCTGCAAGAAGCTCCCTCTATTTCTATGTGAGCATTCCACAAAACCTCCTTTATGCCTGCCTGACCCTCCACTGAGGTGATCTGCAGCTGCTAAGCTAAAGACTTACTGTCAGGGTACACTGCTGGGAATTCAGTTTATTTCCAATCTGAAATATCAGTCCACATAGCCCTTCTATAGAAGGTCTCAGTGGTTACTGTTCACCACAGCTACTAGCTACCTTTCTCTGCTCTTAGGTGTCCCCCAAGCCAATCTGATTTCCTTTTGTGGGCAAAGCAAAAGCAGTTGGTGTTATGTACCTTAACCATGCTTCGTGTAACACTCATAAATAAGGTAGGGAAGCATGGTCAAGGTTAATATTTGGGGAATGCAAAACTTCTAGGAAATTTTATCATAGATTCACAGAATAGGACGGGTTGGAAGGGACCTTAAAGATTGTCTAGTTCCAACCCTCCCCGCCATGGGCAAGGACACCTTCCACTAGACCAGATTGCTCAAGGCCTCAAAAAATTCAGGATCACACCCAACTCTGTGGATCCTGTGGTTAGCTGATCCAGTTATCTATAGCTAAAGATGGTCCAGGTACCACTTTCAAAAGCTGTTCCAAACAGGTTTGTTAGGGCTTTCTTGTGGTGTGAAAAGACTGAAAGGGTATTGTCCTGCATAAGCCCCAGTAATACATCTTCTGGGCCATGTTTTTGTGATAGATGATGTGTGACATGATCAAGTAGTGTCTCTCAAAAAGGAAACAGGCACAAGCATGTAACAGTGGCAGGGCCTACAGTGAAACAGCTTTTGAGAATGCCTTGGGATAAAAGGCAGTGTCTGAAAACTGTGGGGAGCCGACGTGAAGGATATCTAACAGTTCATGGTTATAAATACTCTGGTGCTAAAATACCTGTTATTTTTGATGCTATTTTGATGGTTTGATACATCTGAGATACTTCACCAGGGACTGGAATTGTGCCTTTGTTGAACATTTACTATGAACAGTTACTTATCAAGGTATTACAAGGAGTAGCTCTGAAGTTTAACTTCCATAATGTCTATGAAAGGTCCTGAAAAGGCAGAACTGAGTCTGAGCGTTGTCAAAAGTTGCTCTAAGGTACAGCAACATGAAGGTGTGGAGGTAAATCACAGATTCGTATTCTCAGAGTCTTCTTCATCCCTCATACCACAGCAAGCTGCTACAACATGGAGGAAAGCAATTTCCTGCCTGATACTTGTTTCAGTCTCAGCACAATCAGTGAACAAAATCCTGCAGGGGAAGGTGTTGCTGAAGTGGTCAAAAAACTAAAGATCTAACAGATTTATAGAGCTGCATAAGCAGGTTTTTACAGCAGATTGCAGGGCTGAGAAGGCATGCAAACCCCTGGAATGCTTTCATTGTAACCAGATGGTACACAAGAGAGGGGAAATGTCAAGTGGGAAACCATTAAGAGAAGAAGGTCAAATATCAGCCACTGAGGTGGTTAACATCTGGATCTTTACTACGCCCATGTAGGAAGAAATGCAGCGGTCTTTTAGAGGGAGTGCTTCGTTTCCAAGCTAAAGAAGTGTACAGATGATAGAAAAACTCCACTTCTTAGACTAGCAAAACCAAGCACATTTCTGTTGTCTAAGTGACAGTTCTCAGAATGATCAGCACCTTCTATAGCTGAGTGCTGCTATTTTCCACCTATGTGATGATTGAGTGAGGCTGACAAGTCTGTCTTTCAGCTTCATAACACACTGTATCTCCTAGATCTTCATGTGGTGAACTCTTCTTTTTCTCCTGCTTCCTTTCAGAACAATGAAAGCACCAAAAGGTGATCACCATTGTGCCAGAACTGAGCTTAATGACTTTACAGATGGTAATGGAAAAAAAAAACCAAACCTTATTTCACAGGATTCTATAATCAGAAATATGAGGTGATGTGAATAGTTCTGCCCCAGCTTACAACACTGCTCAAAGCGTTAACAGCCCTCATTCAGTGCTTGGAACTTGAAAGCATTTTCACACAGTACATGACAACTGCTGCTGACTTATTCTCTTAACATCAGGGCACAATGAGAATTAATTCATCAGCTCAGAGTCTGACAGTGATTAGACCGAGTGTCAGACCAGCAAAAACTGGAACTGTGATGAGCAGAAGTGTGCAGTCTTCCAGGCACATCTGACACACTTCATGGAACTTTGGGAACTTAGTGCAGTGCAGTTCCTCTGGGGAGCTCTGAATGTATGAAAGAGATATTTTTTGGGAGGATCTTTTGTCTTGAAATAATAAAAATAACATCTTTGAAAAGAAGATTGTCTTTTTCTTTGCAGATGGGGTGCTAAACCAGAGATCACTCACCTAATCTGTCAGGGTAGATTTGGGAAGCCAAGAGATGCCTGAGTTAGCCAGGTCTCAGAGGTCCCAAATTGTATTCAGTTTCCTAACTTCATGCTGAGTTCAATAGGAAATTAGTTGCCTAAATAATCACTCTTAATGTTTGGGGGGTAAAATGTTCAGGCTTTAAAACAATCACATTCTAGATAATGGAAGGATTACAAAACCATCATTTTATATTAATACCTAATCCCATCTACAAATAGCCTGCTACTAATTATTTGGGTAGTGGTAACACTAGCAGACAACAAATCCTTTGTTGCAACCTCAGTTAAAATAACCTCTCCCTCTCCCAACCAATGCAAATGCACTGTCCAAAAGAAATAAATACATCTCTGAGGAACATGTCTGATGCCTCACTTGGATATGCTACATTTTTCAATAGACATCTAAAGGTGAAGCCTTTGCATGCAACAGACAGAAACTAATAGAGAGACAGAACGAGAAAGCAACAGAAAAGTCTCTCTAAGGAACTGGGGAGAGAAGGGTGGGAGGAAGGAATATTTTGTTGTCTTGAAGTTGGTTTGAAGCAGTTTTTGCAATGTTTTGTGCTTTAATAATACAGCTGGAGGAGTGGGGAGTTTTTTGTCTAGAATAAAACTGGAAGAATGATTCACTGCATGTCTGCAGCTGTTCCTTGATCCCAGTTAAGTTTGACACCACTAACACCTATGAGTCAGCGGAGGCTCCTTGGGATGGGCTTTGCCTGGCCTGTTTTGAGCCTCTTACAGTAGGATCTTTACCCAAGTCTAGAAACTGGCTCCCAGAATTGCTTGTGTCAGTTTTTCCTACCCATTATCAAATGCCACCAGCCTGCAGTGAGAGCAGGGATCTATGACTACTTGCCATGATCTCTGCAACGCAGCTGTTAATAGTCTGTGCTTCACTGGTTATGTCCAGGACCTCAATGCTGTTTGTCATCTCTCTGTAGCCAACAGATGTTCCCATAGAGACTTTGTGACATGATGTTGAAGATTCACATCTGGACTGGTCCACATAGCCTAAAAAAAAAAAGGATGGCTGTCATAAACAGCAGCCATGGGTTTGCATTCTTGAGGATCCTTTACTCTCTTTGACTTTTCATGTGCTCTGTGCTTAGGTTTAGAAAGCAGTTCTGCTTCTAAAAAGACATGTAAGTTGGGGAAGAATGTGTGGTTTTGAAGTGCTTACATAAAAGCTTTATGTTTCTCTTTATGTTGCTTTTAATTGGCTTCAGAATTTGCAATCTCTAAGCCTGACACTGAGCACATCCTGCCTGGGCTTATGCTGCCTTTGAGCTTCTATCATGTCTTCAAAAATGAGGGAAAAGCACACAGTTTCTACAGGCAGGCTCTTCTTTCATTCATTTGTTTTTAAATATATCCAGGGATGATTCCCATCTTATCTGCTCACCACTTGTAGATCCACATAGCCTACAGGATGTTAGGGATTGGAAGTGACCTCGATAGATCATTGAGTCCAACTCCCCTGCCAGAGCAGGACCAGAGAATTTAGCTCAGGTCACACAGGAACACATCCAGACAGGCCTTGAAAGGCTCCAGAGAAAGAGACTCCACAACCTCTCTGGGCAGCCTGTGCCAGTGCTCTGGGACCTGTACAGTAAAGACCCTCACAGTAACACTCTTAGCTTAAATTCTCTTCACCAGCCTCCAGAATTCTAACTGTGAAAGGTTGTTTCTTCACTAAAGCATGGTCTTGTAAGAACAAATGAGATCAAAATCAGAAAAACAAGTCCTGTACTGCAATCTGTGATTTGGAGACTTACTCAAGCCTGGCCACTCATCTCTCTATTCCTCTAGAGCTTTGACAGGAAAAGATTCACAGCATCAATCAGGTTGGGAAAGACCTGCAAGATCACCAAGTCCAACCTACTGTCCAACATTATTTAATCAATTAAATCATGGCACCAACTGCCACACCCAGTCTTTTTTTTAAACACTTCCAGGAACAGCAACTCCACCACCTCCCTGGGTAACCCATTCCAATGCCAATCACTCCTCCTGTGAAGAACTTCCTAACATCCAGCCTAAACCTCCCCTGGTGCAGCTTGAGACTGTGTCCCCTCATTCTGTCACTGGTTGCCTGAGAGAAGAGACCAACCCTCACCTGGACACAACCTCCTTTCAGGTAGCTGTAGACAGTGATAAGGTCCCCTCAGAGCCTCCTCTTCTCCAGGCTAAATAACCTCAGCTCCCTCACACTGAGCTGTTACCTTGGATCAGGTCTTCTAACCCTTAAGGTAACTTTGCCAGTGCTGTAATTACTGTTCTCTAAGGGTGCATCATGTCATACTTGATTTGCAGGAAGCTTTGGATGTCTCCATGTTAAAATACTGCTTTTGTTACAACAAAAGCCCTCATATGATTGTTAAATTTGCAGGGACAAAAAAAAAAGATTCAACAAGCTCGTTTGTTTTCAAAGAGCATGTAAAAATAAAGTTAAAATATTATCAAAGGGCCATTTGAGAGGAATTTTTAAAGACTTCTGCCAAGAAAAATACTTTTGGATGCTGATGGGAAGGTCAGTATTTGAAGTTTTTCTTTTTTAGCTTTCTTAACAAAGTCTTTTCAGTACAAAGGAAGATGGATCATTAACCATCCACTTGGATGATCCTGATGGATCTCACAGCACTGAAGAATGGTTGTAAGCCTTCAAGAAGGAAGGCAACATTTTAATATGTCAAAAATGATACAAGTGAGCTGGAGGTGAAACCTTTACTCCATTAGAGGGTTCTGTGCTTTAATAAGTGGCCTTTTAAATGATGCAAAAGAATTTCCCTCCAGACTGGTCTTGTGAAATGCAGTGGCTTTGTCTCTGTCATGGTTTGGGTTGGAGGCCTTTTGATAAATGATAGATTTTTTTTTTTTATTTTTTTTTTAGGTCTTTTCCAATTATTTCTTCAGATGCAGTCTAATAATCTGTCTAGAGCTCCTTCTGGGACAACAATAATGTTACAGTAAGTGCTCTGTCTTCAGCACAGAAGAAAAAAATGGGTATTAGTGTGATGGTTTGGGAGTTACCTGCCCCCCACACTTTGTAAGAGCACCCAGACCAGACTCAGCCAGCTGGAAGTTAAGGACTGAAGCTCCATTTACAGCTTAGCACAATGTACAAGCAGAGATAGACACAATAGACTGCAATATTTACAGAAATATACAAGTCAAAGGTAATACAGAAACACAATCCCCCTCCCAGAAATCAGAGTCCCCAGGAGGGGCTTCCAACCACCCTTCCACCTTCTCCCCACCCCTCTACCTTATCCCAGCGTTTGCCTTATGAGCAAGGTGAGTTTGGAGGATGGGCTGGGGGGTTAGATGGAAAGTGATTAGTTAAGTTAGCAGAGAGGAGAGGACTCACTGGCTCCCAGGGAGAGACCAAGAGACTGTCTCATCTATGTTTGTGTTCGTATTCTTACACATCTCAGCAAGCCTATGAATTAAGTAGACATCATCACTGTTTGCTTTTCACAGCCTAAAATCTAATTTTCTCCATTAAAATATTCCAATTAGCCTCAAACCAGCACAATTAGGAAAGGATGTAATGACAGGATGAAGAGTAATGGGTTTATACTGGCAGAGGGGAGATTTAAACTGGATGTTAGGAGGAAGTTCTTTACAGTGAGGGTGGCGAGACACTGGCACAGGTTGCCCAGGGAGGTTGTGGCTGCTCCCTCCCTGGAGGTGTTCAAGGCCAGGTTGGATGAGGCATTGAACAACCTGTTCTAGTGGGAGGTGTCCCTGCCCATGATGGGGGGTTGGAACTGGATGATCTTTGAGGTCCCTTCCAACCTAAACCATTCTATGATTCTGTGATACTCAGCTACACCTGACTTGGCTGACCTGCAACTACCTTCTCCTCCAGAGCAGACCAGCAAAGGACTTGTATTTTATCAGTCAGTGAACTCAGTTGATAAGTACAGTCCTTGAAGACATCTCCAAAGGGCTGAGGTTATGCACATCAATGCCTGCCCTTTGTGGCCACAGTAGAGGCCAGCAGAGAGAGGAAAAGGCAGTCCTTTACAGGGTCATTAGAAAATGCATGTTGTTAGAGCTGCCCAGCACCTACTTTTTATTCCAGAGAGGAGAAACAGTGGTGCTACTGTCAGGGTGGACACTTTCTGCAAGGATCAGCATCATCCTTCCCAACCAGTATGGACTTTTTTCCTTGTAGGTCTTTTAAAAGGATGCTTACTACCCAAAGGTTTTATTGCAAATCTGTAAATAACTCTCTGCAGCCAAAACCACAAAGCTGCATAAAAACTGTCATTGTACTGAAGGCTTTAAGGACAAAGATAGAGATGAAACCTGAATTTTTGAGCCTTAAGATGCTGATGACTAGCTCTTGGTTTCTTGCTTGCATGGCTGGGATTGATCTATCCTGGTTGGAAAGGCTGGGGCTAGGGTTTTTTGCCCTGTATTGTACAGTATGGCAGTTTGCATCTGGAAACTTCTTAGGTGGTTGGAGGGAGTGAAAATAAATTTGAGGAGAATGCTTGGTCTCCCTAATTATATACCCAAGTGCTTTACTTAGTTCAGAGGTGGGTGAATGCTTTGCTTCAGCTAGAGCAAAATACTTCCATATTAAATTATTGGTTATGAATTCAGAACGTGGATTTGCATCAGCCACTGAGGTTATGTTTGGAGAAACCACTCAGGTTTAAAACTGAAATTGGGTTGACTTTTCCACACCTTTGTTCTCTGTACTCCTGGGATTTATACAGTGCTCATTTAAAAAAAAAAAAGAAAAGTAATGTGCATCCAATTTTGAATGTTTGACTAATAAGCTAATAACAGCTTTTACAGCTTTGATTTAGACAATGCTCAGTTAATTGAAGAAGTAGAGCAGTTCATGGCTGTGTATCAAGCTCAGGATTATTTTTTCTGCAACTTCTATTGTTGTTGAAGAAGTAAAATGCTTTCTCCAGCCTAAGCCAGAAACTTACTGCCTCTCTGCAGTAAAAATTGGGAGTATTTGCCACTGAAAATTGAAATTTCAGTTGTAGAGGCTGTTGGCTCAGTCTAAATGGCAGCAGAAACAAGTCAAGTGAACTGAAGCTATTTTTCCTCTGTGATCTGAAGCTGATCAGCTCTGATGACCACATTAGTATTTTGTGATCTTTTGAAAATGCCATTTGAATTTAGAAGACCTGGCTTGTTATCAATGGCTCTAAAAATGTAACTGGTGCTATCTGAAGCTGTTTCCAGCATAGTATTATTAATAAAGACACTCTAATAGGAGACCATAAACTGGTCTTCATTCTACAAAATAAGTCTGTTTACACCGTGCCATGTCTGAGGATTTCATCTACTGAGATGCTCTCTTCATTCTCTTATGTGTCAAACTGAGTTGTCCTTGGTAATAGATCAGTATTTCGCCCCCAAATTCACTTAAAATTTAGAAAGCTTGGTTTCAAAGAGCAATAGCAAAAGCTACAAAATACTGATGAAAACCTAAAAAGGAGTCTTCAACCCTTCAGATTTTCTAGAATCAGTTTGCTGTCCCCTCCATTCTTCTTACCACCACCTTCCACATGCTTAGGGAAAACGGGCCCAGACTTTGTAAACCTCTGCAGATAACACAGCAGCAGTGGCCAAGACCAACATTTTGATTCCCAACTATCCCTAGAGTCATGAAAAGGAAGGTAATTCCCAGGATCATGAGTCCTGGGAGCTTTTGGTGCATACCAGAACTGGAGGGCTCCTTAGGGTGCTTGAGATGGAGAGCAAGCTGGAAGTGCAATTGCTACCACAGACCCATCAAAGTAGTGATATTGTGTCTGAGCTGGGCACAGAGAACAGGCAAAGGGAGATGAAAGTTGCTGCCTTTCACCCCCTTGAGTTTTGGCTAGAAAGTGAATGGAGTCAGGCCCAGGGAATGGCCAGGTGGCAGTGACTGAGATGTACAGCAAGGGAAGGAATCTACTAGGAGAATGGTACAGCCCTAGAAGATGAAAAAGTCAATCCTTGATTGGAGCAGCTCAAGGAGCAGCTGGGCATGGTCCTGAGTAATGTGATTTCTCTTTGGAGATAGCCCTGCATTGGGCAGGGTCGAACTTCAGCGCCACCAGCAGTCAGTTGCAGCCTCAGCTGTCCATGGGTCAATGACTCTCATGTAATGTGATTCAAAGAATCATTGAATGGTAAGTTTGGAAGGAGACCTCAAGGATCATCTAGTTCCAATACCCTGCCATAGGCAGGGACACCTCCCACTAGAACAGGTCACTCAAGGCCTCATCCAACCTGGCCTTGAACCCCTCCAGGGAGGGAGCAGCCACAACCTCCCTGGGCAACCTGTGCCAGTGTCTCACCACCCTCACTGTAAAGAACTTCCTCCTAACATCCAGTCTAAATCTCCCCTCTGCCAGTTTAAACCCATTGCCCCTTGTCCTGTCATTGCCAGACCTTGGCAATAGTCCCTCCCCAGCCTTCCTGTAGGCCCCCTTCAGATACTGGAAGGCTACTATAAGGTCTCCTCGAAGCCTTCTCTTCTCCAGGCTGAAGAGTGTAAAGACTGAATAAAATGCTATAATGCCATTCAGAGGGATAAGGTGAAACAAGAGAAATAGCTCCAGAAGAAAGATTTAGAATAGGAATCTTGTTCAGATACTCAAATTACAGAAAATACTCTGCAAAATTCTCTCAGAGATGCAGTTTTTGCAAGACACAGTAAGAAGTCAATTATCTTCTGAAAGGATTTAGTTGAGATCCTTAAGTCAGCAGCAAGCATGACAACAGACAGTGTTAAGTAGCTGAAAACTGCTGCCATCTGGGCAACACAGATTCTGCAAGCTAACTCCTTTTCCAGCTGCTTATGGTACTGCAGGTTTGCTTTTCATGTAAGAGGCAGTTCCTGCTAGAAAAGACTCACCGTGTCTGTAATGATGATATTATAATGAGCTTAAACGAGTGCAATTTTCTAAAACCCTCCAAAATGTCCTACCATATTTTCTCTCTGCAAAGGTTTCCCTAAAGCAACTCCACCCCTGCTGCCTTGTAAAGCAATTTTCTCTCTGAGAAAAAATGTGAGATAAGAGGAAATAAAGCCATCGTAAGCCAAATTGTGAACTTCTTAGAGCTGAAAATACTCTGAAGACAGGTAAATGCCTCCCTAAACTGTTGCATAAACAAAACTACCAGAGTCTTTAAATCTCATATAAACACAAGGCTTTGGGTACAGCAGCTGAGGCTTTCTAGTGCTCTGCTAGATATGCAAATAAAATGATCTGGTTGAGGATGCTCCTGCTGACTGCAGGGTGGGGGTTGGACAAGATGACCTTTGGAGGTCCCTTCCAGCATGGAACATTCTCTCATTCTATGATTTTTTTAAATTTTAAGTTCCACCTAGAAAGGAAAGCCAAGCTGGGTGAAATGATGGTTTAAATACAAATTAAAACCTTGACTTTATGAAGAAGTCTATGAATAATGACTTTTGATGATGCTTAGGTTTAAAGTTCCTCAGTAACATTGGTTTTAAGTGCTAAGTTACAAGTTAGTTTCTCAAACTTATCCAAGTAGGTGGTACAGCAGATTGCAAACCAAAGTTTGCATCTTTTCCTTGAGACACTGGTCCAGAGCCTGTTGAAGCTAACTGGATTTTTTCCAATGAATTCACTCTGTGCTTTGCAAGATAAACATGCAGGGTATGGAAGAAAGGGGAAACCACCATGATTAACATACCAGTAGGAGACCTGCAGTGCATCCAGGGTTTAGCTTCTCTTACTGTTAGCTCTAGGTGTCCCACAATGACAGAATGTTAGGGGTTGGAAATGACCTCCAGAGATCATCAAGTCCAAACCTGTTGCCAAAGCAGGATCACCTAGGGCAGGCCAAACAGGAACACATCCCAGTGAGTTTTGAAAGTCTCCAGAGAAGGAGACTCCACAACCTCTCTGGGCAGCCTGCTCCAGTGTTCCATCACCCCCACTATAAAGAAGTGTCTCCTCGTGTTGAGGTGAAACCTCCTGTGTTCTAGCTTGTACCCTTTATTCCTTATCACTGGGCACAACCAAAAACAGCCTGGCACCTTCATCTTGACACACACCCTTCAGATATTTATAGACATTGATAAGATCCCCTCTCAGACTAAAGAGCCCCAGGGCTCTCAGTCTGTCTTCATAGGAGAGATATTCAAGTCCCACAATCACCCTCGTAGCTCTCTGCTGGAGAGTCCCTGTCTCTCTTGAAGTGTCCATGTACTGAGTTTGATCTCTCTGTTTGGCATGATCTCAGTGCTAAGCTTGGTCTCAATATTTCCTAGTGCAAAAATACAGTCTTACATCTTACCATGGAGCATGAGATTCTTAGCTCCCTCTCATTCAGCTGTCTGCAATGTGCTTTGAAGACAAAAGCCTAACCAAAACAAAAAGATACTTTTTTTTTTTGTGAGACACCTGTCCCATAGATGCTGGTATCACATGGCAATCATCCAGGTTTGCACTTCTTTTTGCACCAATGCAAATCTATTTTGAGCAAAAATCAACCCATTTTGGTAAAAACCCAGAGCATAAAGTGAAGCAGTGAGACAGACTGATAGAATCATAGACTCACAGAATTGTTTTGGTTGGAAGAGATCTTTAAGATCATCAAGTCTAATAATTAACCTAGCACTGCTGGGTCACCACTAAACCGTGTCCCTCAGCACCACATCTACAACATCAATTCATCTGCACTGACACTGGGCACAGGGACAGTGGAATTCTGTCTGGGCAAAATACAAAAGGCAGCAATAAAACACCCTGCTGCTGCAAAACACTGCCATCCAGCTTCATGGAAACCAGCCTAGAGCAGGGGCAGCCTGTCTGCAAAGGAGGTGGAAAATTTCACCAAGCTTGAACCTCTGTGAAGGATCTGGGCTCACCCTCCCAAGCACTGTGACAGATGACAGCCCTGTCCTTGGTGTGGGGCCTCATCTTGTCTCATTGGTGTGGACCATGGAGGGCCTTGCAGCATCTTCACCACTGTACCAGGCAAATCTAGGGAAAGTAAACTCCTCTGGGGAAATTCTGCCCTGTTGGCATGCAGGAGTATCTGACCATGAGTTGCAAGGAAGCAACTAAACACCTGCTGGTCAATTCACACACTTTCATTTTAGGGAGACTAAGCCACTTTCATTATATGTGGGCCCATTTCTCTTAACGTCTGAATATGTGGGACTGGCAAAACAGCCTCAGGGGATGACATTTGGTGCTTCATATATTCTCCATGCAAGGTGAGCCAACAAGTCAGAAGTGACTAGGGCTGGCCAAGTCCTCCTCCCTGCTGTGGTGGGAGGTGTGCTAAGGGAGCCCCTTGAATGGCTGCACAAAGGTGGGAAGGCAGTGAGGGGGGAAGAGGAAACCCCTGCTATTTCACCACCTCCCAACGGTTCCTAACATTCAGGAGGAGAAACTACAGAGGAAATCTCTCCCGGCATTCACAGCCTGGCTAACAGGAGACCTTTCTGCTCCAGCCCGACATGTGATGGACCTTTATTTGGATGCAGCTTCTCTCCCACCCCCTCACCACTGGTGATGAAAACCCCCAAATGTGTCCCAGGAGAAGTGTACCTGACTGTGTGGAAAAGGACAACTGTCTGCTGCGGAAAAAGCTGCAGCTTGGGCTGTGGTTACTGACCCTGTCTGCGGCTCAGGGCTCTGCGATGCAGGAGCCTACGTCCAGCCCTCAGCAATGCTCCCTCCTTCCAGAGGTGGCTGGCAGATGTTGCTGATGTCTTTGGCTGCCCCTGAGTGTTCCTCGTTCAAGGCCCTGTACAGACTTTTCTCCTATGCCAAGAAGTTGGGAAAAAAAAAAAAAAAGAAAGAAAAAAGAAAAAACAAAGAAAAGAAAAATGATACATTTTAAAAAACAGTTTGGAAAATATGCTGCTGAAAATCGACCACCATTAAAAAAAAAAATTAGTTCAAGATGTTGTCACTTCCAGAGCCAGGAGACACTGGGAGCACAATGTAGGAAGGCTGTCCAGCCCCTGGACTCCCCTTGGACAGGGACAAGTTATTGTGGGTGAGATAAAAAAGGTTCTGAGCACGCAGACAAAACTTTTCCTTTGCCTCTCTGCAGTGTACATGTAACCCAGTCTGCCACCTGCACTGACCAGAGGGGATGGAAAAGCAGTTCAGGAGCCTTTTTCGGTGATACCTCCACAAATTCACTTGTTTTGGACAAATTACAAACAGCAGCAGCTACCCATGCTGTGGTAAAGCCTATTTCTGCCACGTTGCTGGCGGGATGTGGCTAAAGAGGGCTGCCACAGACCCCCCTCAGTCCCCAGAGGGCTGCCGCAGACCCCCCTCAGTCCCCAGAGTCCACCCTCAGCTCAGGGCTGGGCAAATTGCAGCTTCTGGTGTACCAGTAGTGGGTGAAACCCTGTAGTAGCATCACAACTGCCTGCTTGGCAAAGCAAATGCTGCAGAAGGGCTGTCAGTGTTTTAGGCTCCATATCTGAGGTTCCTGTCAGGACCCGGAAGTCTCACTCCTCTAACACTACTTAGCCTTGTGATTGTTTCTTGCAGCTCAGCCACTTGGCATAACAGGTGGTCTGCCTATGCACACCTTTTGCAGGTAGTTACTTGTACATCAAGAGAAGGGTCTGCCCTCCCCCCTGCATCCTGTACAGGTCTGTCTGGGTGGATACCTCAGGCTTCTTGGGGGCTTTCACTGTAGGAACACTGGATTTAGCTCTGAGTCCCCATCATTTTCATAGACTCACAGAATGGTCTGGGTTGGAAAGAACATCCAAAGGTCATCCAGTCCAACCCCTCTGCACTCAGCAGGGACATCCTCCACTAGATCAGGTCGCCCAGAGCCCTGTCAAGCCTCATCTTGAATACCTCCAGGGACAGGGCCACAACCACCTCCCTGGGCAACCTGTTTCAGTGCTCAACCACTCTCATGGTGAAGAACTTGTTCCTAACATCCAACCTGAGTCTACTCTTCTCTAAGCCACTGCCCCTTGTCCTATCACTGTATGCCTTCATAAACAGTCCCTCTGCAGCTTTCTCACAGGCCCACTTCAGGTATTGGCAGGCTGTTGTTAGGTGTCCTTGGAGCCTTCTCTCCAGGCTGCACACCCCCAGCTCCCTCAGCCTGTCCTCCTGGCAGAGCTGCTCCAACCCCCTGATCATTTTTATGGCCTTCCTCTGGACCTGCTCCATCANAGCACCCAGAGGCAGGACACGGGACAGGGGAGATGCAGAGGGCACAGGGCCTGCCCGCCCTCTTGCACCCTAGAGGGCTCCAGGCCGCTGCAGGGCAGGCAGCACCCAGAGGCAGGACACGGGACAGGGGAGATGCAGAGGGCACAGGGCCTGCCCGCCCTCTTGCACCCTAGAGGGCTCCAGGCCGCTGCAGGGCAGGCAGCACCCAGAGGCAGGACACGGGACAGAGGAGATGCAGAGGGCACAGGGCCTGCCCGCCCTCTCGCACCCCAGTGGGCTCCAGGCCGCTGCTGGCGCTTCTGCTCTGGCGCCCCCTGTGGGCCTGGATGTTCAGCTCACCTCAGAGCTGAACGTGGTTGCCGCTGCTTTCGCTGCCCCAGGCGGAATCATAGCATGGTTTTGGTGGCTGTTAGGAAGCAGTAGCCCAGCCTGGGCCAGCCTCGTCCCTCCTACCTTTCGGAAAGGATCCCCAGGGGACTGAATTCCAGTTTAGCTCAGCCTCAGCCCTGCTGAGCAGCTCCTGTCCCAAGGCTGGCATGCAGAGCTCCCTCTGCTCCTTTCTAAGGCAGAACGCAATGACACCTGCCAAAACTGTCCAGATGGCACATGTCTCAGAGTCATTTTTAATTGAGAAACCTTTTTTTTGTTGTTGGGTTTTGTTGTTTCTTTTACAGACACAAAGCTTAACATTTCCTGAAGGGAGCTATTTCGCTTATTTTCATTACAGAGATATGAAATGAGTCACAAAATCTTTGACCTAAAGGCCTGTTTGCTTGCATAGTTGTTTGTTGTTTTGTTTTCCCCAAGCCAAAACTAAAGATTATTGCACTTTAGGTTATTTTGCAACCTATGTGCTACTTCCCAGCTTAAATGTAAAAAGAATTTCTAGTCAGATCTGTATTTCTGCTATCCCAGGCTGCTTTGTCCTGTGTTCCATAGGCATACCTGTGCCTGTCGTCGAAATGATGCTTATCCAAAATCCCTCCCTTAACTGTAAATATAAGCAAAGAAAGTTAGAAAATAGGAGTTTTATGCATATTTTCTAACTCTACAAATCAATCCAAGCCATACTTCGTGAGCTGATTTGGTTTCTTAATGCTTTCCATTCCTTTAAAACTAGTAGTAAGGAGTCCCCTTACTTATTAATATCAATATTATTGATATTAATGCAATTTTATTATGATCTATTATAGTAATAAGTCCTTTATTGATGGTGAAAGTTACATTCCATGGGAGATTCTTCCAAATGAACCATAGAATGGTTTAGGTTGGAAGGGACCTCAAAGCTCAGCCAGTTCCAACCCCCTGCCATAGGCAGGGACACCTCCCGCTAGAACAGGTCACTCAAAGCCTCATCCTGGCCTTGAACACCTCCAGGGAGGGAGCAGCCACAACCTCCCTGGGAACCTGTGATATCAACCAGAACTTAGATGTTAGAAACAGGGGTATAAAAACAGGGCAAAGATGTGGTGGTTCTGAGGAAGTAAAGGTTAGGAGCAAGATTTGCTGAGTTTATGCCAGAGAAATTCTTGCTTGAAGTTCAATCATTCCACGAAATCCACTGTACCTTGCCTGGGTGCCAGAAGCTTTCAAAAAGGGTAAGCATAGCGGTTGGATGTTTTCCTGCTCTCCCCCTGCAGTCTGGTGCTCAGCATCAAGTAAAGCAAACATGACACATTTCAGACCTCCAGCTCAGCCGGAGACAGGGCATGCTGGGTGCCAGAGTGGCAAAAGAATGGACAGTCTTGAACAGATCTGTAACTGTCAGACCCCACCTAGAGTCCTGTGTGCAGTTCTGGAGCCCNTAATAGATCATAATAAAATTGCATCTTCTAGTGGCAAAGCAACACATGTGAAGTAACTCATTGCTGTCTACAACTGCCTGAAGGGACACTGGAGAGGCTGCTGCTGGTCTCTTCTTACAGGGAATTGGAGATACAACAAGGGGGAACAGCCTCAAGCTGAGGCTGAGGAGGTTTAGATTGAACATTAGGAAAAAGTTTTTTCATGGAGAGAGTGGTCAGGGACTGGAATGAGCTGCCCAGGGAGGTGGTGGAGTCACCCACCCTGGTTGTGTTTAAGGGTGGTTTGGATGTGGTGCTTTGGGATATGGTGTAAGGTGAACCTTGTTGAGTAAGGTTCTAGGTTGGACTTGGTGATCCCGAGGGTCTTTGCCAACCTGGATGGTTCTGTGATTCTGTGTGATACCTTTTGTGGCGCTCCAGGTGAACGGAGGTTAGACCTGTGGGCTCTGTGCACCGCACAGGACACCAAGGCAGCATCATGGAGCCTGTGGGTGATGCTGATGAGTGCTGAGCTGACTACAATCCAGTTTGTGCAGAGCACCAGGGCACACAGCTGGGGAGCCCTGACCTTATGAAAGGCACTAATTGGCAGAAGGCTGCTGTTTGCCGCCGCTTTCTTTTCTGCTAGAGCCATGCCTTTAATCCCAGCCAGTGCCACCCCTGCCTGGTCTGGCGTGCGCTCCTTAGGGGATGCTGAGCTCCTGACAGCCTCCTGCCAGGAGTTCATTAATTACAAAAGCAGTGCACTGTGCCAAGAGAGTGGCTTCCAGGTCTTTGCTGGCGTGTGTTTTATGCAAGTGTGGACAGCCCTGGCGCCTGCTGTGCCTTGCAGGGTGACATGGAAGTGACAGTAAAGGCAAGGGTGTGCTTGCCCACCGCTGACGTGAACACATCCTGCTTTCATCATGCCAGAGGAGGGCTCGTGTCAGCACTCAGCGTTATGTCCACTCCACTGCTGTCATGTCACAAGTTCCCCGGGGGAGTTGCACAGACAGACCAGCAAAGGTGGAGGGGATTCACATTCTGTTTCAGAAGCAGGTGACCAGAAGTGAAGGCTGAGAGGGGACCTTGTCGATGTCAATAAACATCTGAGGGATGGGTGTCATGATGAAGGTGCCAGGCTCTTTTAGGTGGTCAAGATGAAGGTGCCAGGCTCTTTTAGGTGGTCAAGATGAAGGTGCCAGGCTCTTTTTGGTGGTCAAGATGAAGGTGCCAGGCTCTTTTCGGTGGTGCCCAGTGATAGGATAAGGAATGACAGGTACGAGCTAGGACACAGAAGGTTCTACCTCAACACAAGGAGACACTTCTTTATGGTGAGAGTGATGCAGCACAGGAGCAGGCTGCCCAGAGAGGTTGTGGAGACTCCTTCTTTGGAGACTTTCAAAACCTGCTTGGATGTGTACCTGTGTGTCCTGCCCTGGGTGATCCTGCTTTGGCAGGGGGATTGGACTCAGTGATCTTTGGAGGTCCCTTCCAACCCCTAACATTCTGTGATTCTGTGTGATTCTGTGACCAAGGTCACAGAAGGCCGAGGTCGGTAAAAACAGAGATAAAATTGAGCCAAGATAATGGGGAGCTCTCTGATATGATTATTGGAGTTTTCCAACATCCCCAGACCCAGAGAGGGCTTTTTGCCTGGATTTCACAGATAGCAAATGGTAGGCAAGAGTCAGCAGCTCACTCAACACCAGCCAGCATAGCTCCACTGGATGCTGTGGACTGACACCATTTTGTGCCTTTCAAAGAACTGGCCCATAGCCTTTTGGGCCTCCTGACTGCTGTGAGTCATTCCAAATGAAAAAGAAACCCATTTAAAGACAGTTTAAAAAAAATGTAAAATTAGTTTATTGACTGCTAGCATCAAACCTGGCCAGGGCAGCTATCTGTAATTGTAGAACATCTTGAGAAGTTTTATAGATCCCATGAAAACACTCTTTTAAGTCTCCTTGGTGATTTAGCCTTCCACTTGCTTTTGAACTTCTCCATCTTTAGATCTTGTGGAAACAGCACTAAGCACAGAATGAGAATGAGCTCACATCATCTGCAAAGACTTCTCTTTTGGAGGTGCTGTGGTTAACTTCAGAAGATCCCTACCAGGGTAGTGGGAGTTCAGATGAATGTATTGTGAAGGTTTATACCATGGCACAGATCATCACACTCACTGATGTCCTTGCCAGGATCTT
>WBNM01009948.1:0-15216 GCA_013399055.1 Ramphastos sulfuratus | reverse complement strand
TTTCTTTTCTTTTCTTTTCTTTTCTTTTCTTTTCTTTTCTTTTCTTTTCTTTTCTTTTCTTTTTTCTTTTCTTTTCCTTTCTTTTCTTTTCTTTTCTTTTCTTTTCTTTTCTTTTCTTTTCTTTTCTTTTCTTTTCTTTTCTTTTTCTTTTCCTTTTCTCTTTTCTTTTCTTTTTTCTCTTTTCTTTTTTTCTTTTTTCTCTTTCTTTTCTTTTCCTTTTATTTTCTTTTCTCTTTTCTTTTTTCTTTTACCTTTTCTCTTTTCATTTCTCCTCTTTTCTTTTTTCTTTTCTATTTTCCTTTCCTTTCCCCTTTCCTTTCCTTTCCTTTATCTAATTCCATTCCATTCCATTCTATTTTCCTATTCTGCTCTATTGTCTTTTTCTATTCTATTCCATTCCATTTCACTCCATTCTATTTTCCTATTCTATTCCATTCCACTCCACTCCATTCCACACCCATGATGAGCTGACTAATGCTGAGGCTGTTTTTTGCCTGGAATGCCCTGGACTTTTTCAACTTCAAAACTGCTTTCCAGGACCCAGCACATGCTGGATACAAGTGGCAACAGGACTTTTATTTTTCTGACTGAGAGCCAGTGCTCACAAGCATTAACACAGTGGACAAGTGCAGCCAGGAGCAGGCTGATACAGTCCTCAGGTCAGCTTGAAAAAGTATCAGCTGAAGTGTGGCAAAGGGAAGTCAGAGAGCTGCAGGAAGTCACAGGTCCCCTGTCTTGTGGAGAGCTGCCTGCTGTTAGCACTGCAGCAGGAACACCAGCTGGTGGCTCACTCGTGTCTCCTGTCACAAGGAGTTCATGGCACAGCAGGTGGTACCCAGCATCTCCAGGCAAGTTTTCCCATGGAGTTTCTTGCAGTATCACAGAATCACAGAATTAAGCAGGTTGGAAAAGACCTCTGAGATCACTGAGTCCAACCTATCACTCTAACCCTTCTAATTAACTAACCCATGGCACTAAGTGCCTCATCCAGCCTCCTCTTAAACACCTCCAGGGATGGGGACTTCATCACCTCCCTGGGCAGCCCATTCCAGTGCCAATCACTCTTCCTGTGAAGAACTTCCTCCTAACATCCAGCCTGAACCTACCCTGGCACAGCTTGAGGCTGTGTCCCCTCCTTCTGTCCCTCGGTGCCTGGCAGCAGAGCCCAACCCCACCTGGCTAAAACCTCCCTTCAGGTAGCTGCAGACAGCAATGAGGTCTGCCCTGAGCCTCCTCTTCTGCAGGCTGCACACCCCCAGCTCCCTCAGCCTCTCCTCACAGTGCTGTGCTCCGGGCCCCTCACCAGTCTTGCTGCCCTTCTCTGGACACCTTCCAGCACCTCAACGTCTTTCTTAAATTGAGGGGCCCAAAACTGGACACAGGGCTCAAGGTGTGGCCTGACCAGTGCTGAGTACAGGAGCAGAAGGACTGCCCTGGTCACTTGGATTCTGGGCTGTCTTCATAGTGAATATCCTTCACCCAAGTAGCTGCAGAGCATGAACATGCTGGTCTGTAAACATCATTCCTTTGTAGGACATACTTCACTTTGACCACACATCCTTCCTGAAGCCTACCACGTAGAGTAACCCAAACAATGAGACTTCCTGGAGCCAAAAGAAGGGGTGCAAGCTGCACCCAGCCTCTTTCACCTCAGAGACAGATGTGGGGTCAACCCACAGATGATAAAACAACTCTGAAAATATGTAACTGATCTTTAAAAAAAAAACCACCCAAATGAACTATAAAATATTAACCTTTGCCAGAAAGAGGAAAGCAAATAGCTGATGACTGATGCACAAAGAGGCTCTTTCTAGAACAAACTCAACAGCTTTAAGAATGTGATTTTTGTCTATTTTTTTGGTAATTCATTTCTCTCACATGAATTTGTATTTTGGCATTGGAAAAGAGGAAATCTGAAACATTTAGTTTATAATTATTTTTCCTCCTTTGCTTCTAAATTCTTTTCTCTTTTAACCTTGGAGAAGAAAGGATTATAACCAATGTCCTGTGTGACTTAGGATGCCAACAAATAATATGGCAGCAGGAGAACAGGCTAAGCAGTTCCTCTTGCCTGAAGAGCAAGACTGAGGATCAGCACCACTCAGACACAAATGAAGAGGTGCCTGTATTTTCCAAAGTATGCCACCTATGGATGACTGCTTTTTGCCTTCCAGAACTTGCTCCACCATGGTTCTTCTTGAAAAGTGCCCTTGTACTCTTGTACCTGCCCTGTGCTTGTGTTGCAGGCAGGCAGAACTGGAAAGTGGCAGCTCTGGATGGGGCTTCCAGCACAGGTTGTCATGCAGAAGCAAGAACCCCTAGGGAAATGGAGCCAAGGAAGGAGCAGAGCTGGCTCCTGCTGCAAGCTTGCACTGGGCAAGAGAGCCCGAGAGAGCCAGGGCACAAGTGGTGCCTTGGAGGTGCCAGAGCAGCAGAAAGCACTGAGCCAAAATGGCCTGGGGGAGCTCTGATAAGAGGCTGTGCTCAATGCTACAGAGGAAAAGAAGCAGCTCCACTGAACACAAGAAAGCTTTCCTGTCCTGGGAGGCTAGAAACCTTCCTTCTCCCAGATGTGGGGCCACCTTCGTGGAGTACACATAGCTGGCACCTGGCCAGAATGGCCCAAAAGAGGCTTGCCAAAAGGCTCTGCTTAGTGCTGCAGAGGAAGGCAAAAAGCCCCCAGGGACACTTACTAGCCCATCTGAGGGGAAAAAGCCTCCTCCCCCCAGCTGCAGGGTGTGAGAGGCCACGTTCATGGTGCATGAGCAGCAGGCAGTAACCTGGCCACAAGGGACCAGAGAAGCCCTGGCAAGTGGTCACGCTCAGTGCTGCAAAGGAAGGCAACAACCTTCAGGGCCCAGTGTCAGTCTGCCCCCAGGGAAAGAAATCCTTCCTGACCCCAGCAATGGTGATCAGCTGCTCCCTGAGCATGGGAGCAAGACCTGCTGCCTCCTCCCACAGGCTGCTCATGACTTTCGAGGGATGCCCAAGCCCTCAGCCTGGAGCCACCTCAGGGGCTCCCAAGAGTGGCCAAATGCCCATGGCCTGACAGACCCTGGGGCAAGAATCCTTCCCATGCCTGGCAGGAGACAGCAGTGGGTGCTCTGAAGCACTTGGGCCTCACAACTTCTCTGCATCCTATTTCTTACAGTTGCTGCCCCTGGCTTTGCAGGGGACAAGAGCAGCAAGCTTTGCAGGGCTCTTTTCAAGCAGGAGTTCCTTTCTGAAAAAGGAGC
The DNA here is from genome assembly GCA_013399055.1 of Ramphastos sulfuratus. Classification (NCBI taxonomy): domain Eukaryota; kingdom Metazoa; phylum Chordata; class Aves; order Piciformes; family Ramphastidae; genus Ramphastos; species Ramphastos sulfuratus. The sequence goes on along the minus strand of WBNM01009948.1, from coordinate 11,980 downwards.
TGATAGTCTCAGCTACCTCCATGGGCTGGTTGGTGGTTCTTCTCAGCTCCAGCAGCCTAGTCCAGCCTCTGCCCTTTCTTTCTCAGCTCCCTCCAAGTAATTCCAGCAGCTGCTCTAGAACCTCCTCTGGGATGTCTTTGTGCTGTCCCCAGGCCAGGTCTGGCAACGATAGGGCAGGATGCTCCCTTTTCTGCTGAGCATTGTCACTGCTGCACAACTTTCAAAGTGGATCCTGCCTCCTAGGGAAGAAAAGATCCACAGCCAACATTAAGTGGGCTCCCACTGAGGAGGTTTCATTAGAGGAAGTGCCAAATCAGCCCTGATACTAGAAAAGATACAGGAGATCAAACACTGCTGGGTGAGTGTGAGGCAGATCATGGCACTGCTGTCTGTGAGGATAAGCTGTGGTCTCCAGAAGTGTGAGTGAAGGTTACTGATGACTTTTAAAATGAATTCTACAGGCATGCAATGGAGTGGAAGTTTGGTGCTGGTAATGCTGAGATGGGTAAGGAGGTGGCTGCCAGGTGGCCAGCTGACACCAAAAGGCAGCTGCCTCTCTTTAACAGTCCCTACTTGTCTGTAGAGCCTCAAAGAAAGGCTGGAGAGTTTATTTTCATACACCCACCTGAAAGCACCTGCAGATGCTGGCATGGGAAATTACAGATTGTGTCACTGAGGTACAAAAGAACTTTTCTTTTGTAATGGTTGAAAGAAACTATGGGAAAGGATCTTCTAGCACAGGCTTGGCCATTAATCAGATTCCAGAACTGGAGCAGTGGGTGCAGGAAGCTGCCAAGCTACATCTGCTAACAGAACTTTGACATTTTGATGCCAGCTCAGTGTGGCAGGACAGGCCCCTGCACGTGTCCAGATGTGGAGCTGATGGATCAGCAGGCAGAGCGAGGCTGGGGATGAATTCTTTTGCCGTGAGTGTCCCCCTCAAGAAGGTTCTGAGGCAAAAGCATCCTGTGAGGGGCAAGGATTTCAGGCTGCATGGAATTTAGAAGCTGTATCCAATGTTTTGAGTCAGGCTTGAAAGCCACCTGGTAGCCAGGGTGTTTGAAGGCTGTGCTTTCCTCTGCAAAGGGCCCCACGATGCAAGGGAGTGCTGAAGCAGCACATCCTGAAACAATTAGCTCTAGCTGCACTAATTGCATTCCTGTAGTGTGTTGTATCCAGCAACAGTCCAGGCTGAGAGTATCACATTCCCAGATAATTGCACTGCTTGCCACATCAGAAAGAAAAGATAATTTCTGTAGTCAGTGTAGATGGAAATTTTCTGGGGAAGTGCAGGTGTTTCTTGGCTTTCTTCTTCTTTAACAGTTTCTTGGCTTCTCTTTCTCTAAGCAGCACAGCCTGATCTGGGCTTTCTGTCCCATCCCAAAGGTTTTCCAGGGAATGCCTGCTCCCCAGCAGGGCACTTGAAGGTGAGGGGTTGCAGCACCAAGCAAGTGCTGTTTACAGCACCCAAGAGGAGTGATTCTGCTCACACCCTTGTGTTCAGGTGGCCCCAAGCTCACTGTAGTGCTGGAGACACCTGAGCAAACACACACCCCAGATGTCTTCCTCCTGTAAAGCCTTTTGACAGCCCTGCAGAACTAAAGGAAGAAACTTTAAAGATGTTGTGCTTGGCCACCCTTGCCTGGTGCTTTTGGCTGGCTGGGACACAACTTGCTGTGGAAGCAAAATCCAGCATTGCCTCCTGCTCTTAAAGAAGATCTTCCAGAGAGATTTCACTGGTGAGCAGCACATCTGACATCATGCAAGGGCTGCTCTGATCCAGACAGCATTGGCCTCAGGCTTTGAAGTGTGAGAGCATTTTGCTTCCTCTGGCTCAGCTGTAGTGCCTGCCTGTTTGGCCAGTCCAGCTCAGGTGGCTTCTGTGGTAGGAGAGGCAGCAGGTGCATGGGATGTGTCCTGCCTTGCTTCACTCTGGGCTTCTGCCTCTGATGGTTTGTCTTAATGCTTCCTGCAGGGACCATCTGTCCTTTTCATCCACATCTGTAAGAGTGAGACTGTTGGAGCAAATAATGCTAAGGGCAACCTCATTCTGGCAGTGTGAGCAGGCACAAGGTGGAAATGGAATGGAGGTTAGGTGCTTTTGGTGTCCAAATTCAGCAGCTCAGTTAAGAAGCTTGGAAAGGAAGGAACAGGGTCATAAGCTCTGACTGTTGTTTTCCACCAGCTAGAGATGATTTTGTGCTCAATCTATCTGCTTCAGCATGAGGTGCAAATGTTTGGTGCTTCCCTGGAGTGAACCTGAAAGGTCAAATCCACCCAAAGCCTCCTTCCATAGAACATGCTGAAAAGGCAGGCAAAGATGGTTCTCTGTCACTGTATTTTATTTTTGTCCCTTCTCTTCTTTGGGGCATGGTTCACTGGTTTCTGGGTTTACCACTGCTTTAATTTTGCCTCATCTCACTTCTTTTTTCACCTTGCTCTTTCATTGCTGTTTTTTTTCTCCATTCTCTCCCTGACATGAAACATGAACCTTAGATATTCCTTGCATGGGATTTTCTAGTCTAGGATGTCCCAGCAGGCTGGAAATGGAAAAATAGCATCAGTCTGGGTAAAGTTTCCCATGATAAGGGACACTGCCTGTTGCTCATAGCCTGCTCTGTGTTCAAGGAAGCAGACTTGATTAAAACAATTGCAGGACAGTTCCTGTGCTGGCATAAGCTGGCATCTTTCTTTGGGAATCTGCAGAATGCCAGGTGTACACAGAAGGAAAGGAAGCCCATCCCTTTGACATGACAGGGGTTGTGGGAAGAGGCAATAGCTTTCAGTAGCCCAATTATTGTGGTTCAGTAGCCCAATTATTGTGAACAGCAGCTGTTCAGAAGTTCAATCCATCTGATTTACAGTTCTACAAAGTTCAAAGGCTGAAAAAGTTCATCTCAAAGCTGGAGGTTGCTTTACAGATGTAGCAGAAGTAGCTATCATATAAGGAAAAAAAATAGGAATCAGCTGAAGCAAGCACCTAAAAACCAAATTTTGAAAGAGCAAGGCAGTGGGAAGTGGAAGGGCTTTTCTCACACATTTGCAAGACCCATAGGAAAGTGATCAAGACTTGCCAGCCTTGTGTGTGGGGGCAGCAAGGTCCCTGCTAGATCCTTGCTTATTCTGGGGAGTGGGGGATGCAGAGACAAGGAATTACTGGAGAGAGTCCAGTGAAGGGCTGTGAAGATGCTGAGGGGACTGGAGCATCTCTCATGAGGACAGGCTGAGAGACCTGGGTTTAGCCTGGAGAGGACTGAGAGGGAATCTTACCAGTGCTTATCAATGTCTAAAAGATGGGTGTCAGGAGGCCTGCACCAGACTCTTTTCAGTGCTCCAGTGACAGGACAAAGGAAAACAGGCACAGTCTGGAATACAAGAAATTCTATCTGAACTTAAAGGAAAACTCTCCTGTGGAGATGACAGAGCACTGACCAGGCTGCCCAGAGAGGTTGGGAGGTCTCCTTCTCTGGTGGTACACAAAATCTGCCTGAACCTGATTCTGTGCAACCTGATCTAGGTGTATCTGCTCTAAGTGAACTTGCTTTAGCAGGGGGCTCCCTTCCAATCCCTATCATGCTGTGAGAGAAGACAGTGGGGACAGGCTGAGGAGTACCATCCAACCACCCAGGGGGCTGTCACAGAATGAGGGATGGGGGCAGGTGGCAACGGGCACCAATACCCACCAGCCAGACTGAGAGTGATGGGAGTGGCCATGCTTTCCCCACTGAAACCAAAACTGAGTCCCTTGGCCTGGCCTGAAGGATAATTTTAGTGCAGAGGGTGAAACCCAACCCTCTCCCTCAGCGTGACATGGGCTGTAATGCAGAGCTGGCAACTCTGCTGCTGCTGTGTCACGAACCTCCAAGTTGTTTCAGTGCTGGGCAAGCGTGGGAAAAGCTCCACCAGGGAGAGACCAGCAGCCTTGTTGTGCCTTTTCCCTCTCCTCTCCCTCTCCCTCGATTCTCTCTGTCATTCTCACAGAATCACAGAATGTCAGGGGCTGGAAGGGACCTCCCAAGCTCATCCAGGCCAACCCCCCTGACAGAGCAGGATCAACTACAGCAGATCACACAGGAACACATCCAGGTGGGTTTTGAATATCTCCAGAGAGGGAGACTCCACAACCCCCCTGGGCAGCCTGTTCCAGGGCTCTGTCACCCTCACAGTAAAAAAACTACTCTTCATGTTTAAATGAAACTTCCTATGCCTCAACTTCCACCCAGTGCCCTTTGTCCTGTCATTAGGCATCACTCAGCAGAGCCTGGCTCCAGCCTCCTGGCACTCACCCTTTACATCTTTATAAGCATTGAAGAGGTCACCTCTCAGTCTCCACTTCTCCAAGCAGCACAGTTCCAGCTCGCTCCATCTGTCCTCATAACAGAGCTGTTCCATTCCTTCATCATCTTTCTGGCTCTCTGCTGGACTCTCTCAAGCAGTTTTATGATCACATCCAGGTCAGATCCAATAGGTTTGCAGGTGCTGAGCTCCTACTGTAACAAAATGCCAAGTGAGAGTTGTAAAAGCCATTGCAGAAGTGGACTCCCCTGGCTGTAGGAAGTGAAGGGGTGGTGGAAAAAGGCAGCAAGGTTGCAAGGGAGTTAAGTGTGAGCACTGGAACAAAATAAACTTCAAGGTGGAAACCAGAAGAATTTCATTGAAGTGTCTCAAAATAAGAATATTGCTTAGTTCTGAGCTGTCTTGTTTAAAATTTACTTTGACCATGGGTTGTTGTATTTCTTCCTCCATTCTTCATGAAAGTTGGCATGCCCTGCTGCTGCCTAAATGGCAGCACTCCCACAGCGTGCAGCATGGCTAGCAGCAGCAAAATCTGTCCCTAATACTAGAGTTAAGCAAACTGTTAAAATAGGAACTGGACCAAATGCCCACATTTCCACCCCAGCCCAAACTAAACCTCTTTTGAGGTTCAGGAATGTTTGGTTAACTTCAAATAAAACAATGTTATGTTTCTACACATCCTGCTTTTCAGCAAAGCCTCCGAGCAGGAATCCAAGAACATGGCAGGCAGGTCTGTGTTTGCACTGCTGCTGGCCCAGCTGAAACCAGGAGGCACTGGACAGCTCACAAACCCAGCTTTGGCTCACAGGCTCTCCAGCTCCCAGGTTCTCTCACTGTTGCCTAATAGAACGCAGAGTACCTCCTGCACATCATAGTTTATTGTTTCTTTCCCACCAAATAACTCTGATAAGCAAATTCCCCAGACTATCAAACACATAAACCACCCATTTGTACCTTACTTATGGCAGCACGCCAGATGGCTACTTTAAAGTCACAGAATCATAGAATGTTAGGGATTAGAAGGGATCTCGAAAGCTCATCCAGTCCAATCCCCCCTGCCAGAGCAGGATCACCTAGAGCAGGTCACATAGGAATACATCCAGGTGGATTCTGAATGTCTCCAGAGAAGGAGATTCCACAACCTCTCTGGGCAGCCTGCTCCAGGGCTCTGACACCCTGACAGTGAAAGTTTTTCCTTATGTTCATGTGGAACCTCCTCTGCTCCAGCTTGCCCCCAGTGCCCCTTGTCCTGTCATTGGCCATTCCTGAGCAGAGCCTGGCTCTGTCCTCCTGGCACTGCTCTGCACATCTTTAGCCACATGAATGAGGGCAGCCCTCAGGCTCCTCTGCTCCAAGCTCCAAGCCCCAGCTCCCTCAGCAGGGAGATGTTCCACTGCCTTCAGCATCTTTGTGGCTCTGTGCTGGACTCTTCCTGAGTCATTGGCATTGTTAATATCTTTAATAATGATCTGGATGAGGTGATTGAGAGCACCTTCAGTGAGTTTGCAGATGGCATTAAGCTGGGCATCTGTGTTGATCCGCTAGAGGATAGGGAAGCTTTGCAGCAGGATCTGGACAGGTTAAGGTCATGGGTCAAGGCCAACTGTATGAAGTTCAACAAGGCCAACTGCCAGGTCCTGCACCTGGGTCACAACAACCCCATGGTAAACTACAGGCTTGGGGATATGTGGCTGGAAAGCTACAAATTGGAGAGGGCCCTGGGGCTTCTGGCTGACAGTCAACTGAACATCAGTCAGCAGTGCCCAGGTGCCCAAGAAAGCCAATGGCATCCTGGCTTGGATTAGGAACGCTGTGGCCCGCATGGACAGGAGGTGACCATCCCCCTGTGCCCAGCACTGGTGAGGCCACACCTGAGTGTTGTGCTCGGTTCTGGGCCCCTCACTGTAAGAAGGACATTGAGGGGCTGGAGCCTGCCCAGAGAAGGGCGACAAGGCTGGAGCAGCTGGGCTAGGAGTAGCATCTGAGGGAGCTGAGGGTGTTCAGTCTGGAGAAAAGAAGGCTGAGGGAGACCTCATTGCTCTCTACAGCTCCCTGAAGGGAGGTTGGAGTGAGGAGGGAACAGCCTCTGCTCCTTGGTGGCAAGGGACAGGACCAGAGGAAATGGTTCCAAGCTGCAGCAGGGGAGGCTCAAGATGGACATTAGGAAATATTTCTTCTTTGAAAAGGTTCTCAAACACTGGAATCGTCTGCTCAGGGCAATGCTGGAGTCACCATCCCTGGGAGTGTTTAAGCAGCCTGTGGAGCTGGCACTTAGGGACATGGTTTAGTGTTGCCCCTTCAGTGCTGGGCGGAAGGTTGGACTGAATGATCTTGAAGGTCTCTTCCAGCCAGACACATTCTGTGATTCTGTGAAGACAAAAGGTCTCTCATAGTACGTGACAACAAACCAGAGCAAACGGCAACAAAGCTAACAAACCAGGCACAGGTGTCCTCTGGGCTTCAGAGTTGGGCTGTGGCCAATTCAAAACACATCCTCCAAAAATGTGTTGTCCACCAGCTCTTTGGGGACTCTCTTTATTGAATTTGCAGAGCACAAACACGACAATGGCAGCCTTCTTTCAGAGATACATGTTTTGCCATGTAAAATGGCCCTGTATGTCACTACAGCAGTTTTAAAGCACTTCTCTGTAGCAGACTTTTGTGAGTCCATATTTAAAGGAGCACTGAATGGTATTGCTAGAAATGATCTCCCTGGAGCAAAACAGAAGACAAGCACCCTGCTCACTCAGCTGCCTGCTCTGTCACAAGTCATCCCCCAGTGATACAGTGCCACAGCTTCATGCTTGCCAGCCACATTGATTACATTTGCCACATTCTAATGAGACACAGATTAAGAAATGCAGGTTGGTGTCACTTTAATGAGAACCTCATGCAGTTAGCATTTCAGTTGTCACAAAAAAAAAAAAACTCCACAAAAGTGGCAGACTAAATGCACTCTAAGTTCAAGGAAATCCAAATCCTTCTTCCACTACCATGTTTCAGTGCCTGAGTGAAAATTTTGGATGAGCTACCTCCACTTTAGCAAGTATCTGTACATGCTTTTGTTAGGGACAAGGCAAAGCAGAATGCCCTTCTGCCCACAAGTGTGAAAGCAAAACAACCACTGTACCACTTTCTTGCATGCCAAGCTATGAGCATTTAAAGCACTAAACGTCTGCCCAACAGTTCTCCTCCACAGACACCAACCTTCCCAGTGCTGCACTGCTTGTGGCCAGACAACTTCTGCAGCAGACAACTGCCCAACACATGTAAGGGGGCAAGAACCTGCCTTTAGCCATATTAGCAAATAGTAAATAAAATGCATCCCTAGACTTACAGAAGCAGCCAATTGATTTCACTCGGTGAAAGTGCGAGACCCATCACCATTCCACACCGCTCAGAGCCTGAAGGTGCAGGAATCATAGCATGGTTTGGAGTTGGAAGGGATCTCCAGAGGTCATCTGGACCAATACTCCTGCAGTCAGCAGAGACATCCTCCACTAGATCAGGTTGCTCAGAGCCTTGTCAAGCCTGACCTTTGAATATCTCCAGGGATGAGGACTCAACTGCCTCCCTGGGCAAACCTGTTTCAGTGTTCCACCACCCTTATGGTAAAGAACTTGTTCCTAACGTCCAACCTAAATATACTCTTCTCTAATTTCCAACCATTGTCCCTCATCCTATCCTTACAGTCCTTTGCAAAGTCCCTCTGCAGCCTCCTTGCAGGCTCCCTTCAGGTACTGGCAGGCTGCTATTAGGTGTCCTTGGAGCCTTCTCTTCTCCAGGCTGACCAACCCCAGCCGTCCTCATAGCAGAGGTGTTCCAGCCCCTTTATCATTTTCATGGCCCTCTTCTGGACCTGCTCCATTAGCTCCATGTCCTAATGCAAAATACATGTAATTCCCACTCTTTTTTGGTTAGTTATTTTTTCCCTTTAAGGAAACTTTCACTCTGCCCACCACACAACCACAGAATCACAGAATGGTAGGGGTTGGAGAGACCTCTGGGGATCATTTAGCCCAACCCTGCCCTGCTAAAGCAGGTTTACTTAGAGCAGGTTGCACAGGATTGTGTCCAGGCAGGTTTTGCATGTCTCCAGAGATGGGGACTCTGCAACCTCTCTGGGCAGCCTGTTGCAGGAAAGGATGTGGAGCTAATAAGGTTTGAGATGCTGATGGAACAGCAAATAAGGCAGGCATCGGTAGAGTGGGTGCAAAGAAAGCAAGATTGTGATTTCTGCTTGGATTGTGCTGCCTTCCAGTCACATTGCAAAGAGGACATCTAAGACCCCTTCTCCCGTTGCTCCAGGCACCTCCCTGCCCCAGTCACACAGCTCTTTCTGTCACTGGGTCACTAGGCACTGTGTGAAAGCTGATTTGGCCTTTACTCTATAAACACTAAGAACAGCTTTTTTTTTTTTTTGTCTCTACTTGGGTTTATAAAGTTGTTCCCATACTTTAGAGTAAGGACTTCAGAAAGTAGCTATAAAACATTAAAGCTTAGCCTCTTTGCATAGCTTAAAGCTAGGATTGCCTTCAAAAGCAGGTGCTAAAGTAAAATATGACTGAAAAATGTCTCATCACAGCCTACTGCAACACTTCACCAAAAGGGTAGTGGATGTAAGAAAACTTTGGCTTGTTTTTTTGGGGTGGGAGGGGTGTACCTCTCCCTCCTTCCCTTCCTTTCATGCCATTCTCCCCAGAAACAGAACAATACTTTAGCATGTCAGCTAGTATTCCATGAAGAGAGCTACTCCACTTTCTTTTCAGACAGAAAAAAAAAATCAGCTCAGACATTACCCTGCCAGCTTTCTGAAGGGTGGAAACTGAAACACACAAAGCAACCCAAATCCACCACAATCAATTTCCATACTTCTGACAGACACTGTTTAAAATGGGCTCTTTTGGAGTCAAGGATAAGGTCTTATCTAAGACATATTTTCTCTTCCCTCAAGTCCCCAGAAGTAACAACAGCATCAAGCTTTTCCTTCTAGATGTTGCCTCTATTTCAGCCTACTTCTGCTTTGCCTTCTTTAAAAAAATAAATGGCAAAACCTTTGCAAAAGGAAGATCACAGCTTAAATAAACAGTATCTGTAAATGCTATCTTACTGGTAACTATCTAATGCTGCAAGTGCACCACTGGACAGATTGATGTGATGGAAGAGATCTTTTGTGTTCCATATATTATTCAGTGAAATGTTTATATTCTCTCTCAGGTGAAAACTTACAACTCCCAACAGATCAACAATAAGCTCGAAATATTGGATTAGATGTCAGCAGCTGACAATTAAAACCCATACTCATGGCTAATATTTGTTTCCTTGGGGCAAGCAGTGTCCCTAATCAGCATCCATCTTCCATCCTCCTCAGCTGGGCTGTCTGGCAGGTGCTGGGTGGGGTGAAGACCGAGGGGTCAGCAATGCCCAGCTGCAGGTCGAAGAAGCGAGTGGAGGTGGTCACGCTGTAGTTCTTTGTGTAGGTTTCCTGTACTGGGTAACAGTCTTTGACTGTGTAGACACCAACCCAGGACTCCACTGCAACCAAGCAGAAATGAGACAGGAATGAATTCATGTGTTATGATGATGCCATCCCAAATGTAAAATGGCCATGCCTCCAGCAAAGCCTTCAGGCTGGAACTGCCCACGGTTCTCTCTGTACACATGGCAACACTAAGAGAGGCCACAAAGCTGGAGTGATTTACACACTGCAGTGAGCTTATTACAGCTTATCTAGAGATACCTCTACCTCTACATCTACCTCTAGATCTACCTCTACCTCTAGATCTACCACTAGATTTTGATCTACCTCTAGATCTACATCTATCTCTACCTCTACATCTACCTCTGCCTCTAGATCTGCCTCTACCTCTACATCTGCCTCTACCTCTAGATTTTGATCTACCTTTAGATCTACCTCTGCCTCTAGATCTACCTCTAGATTTAGAACTACCTCTAGATCTTGATCTAGATCTACCTCTAGACCTACTTCTACCTCTATTTGTTAAACATGAACAATATTTGAAGGATTGCCCAGTGACCTTCCAGTACCTGAAGAGGCCTACAAGAAGGATGGAGAGAGGATGTTTGCAAAGGCCTGTAGTGATAGGACAAAGGGCAATGGCTTCAAACTAGAGAAGAGCAGATTTAGATTGGATGTTAGGAACAAGTTCTGCACCATGAGGGTAGTGGAACACTGGAACACCTTGCCCAGGGAGGTAGCTGAGGTCCCATCCTTGGAGATATTCAAGGGGAGGCTCGACAGGGCTCTGGGCAACCTGATCCAGTGGAGGATGCTCCTGCTGACTGCAGAGCAGGTTGGACTAGGTGACCTTTGGAGGTCCTTTCCAACCCAGACTATTCTGTGATTCTATGAACATATATCTTCAAGACATCCTGATACACCAAAACCAGTCTGACCTCAATGAGTTTGCTTTTGAGTATCCAGACATGGAAGCTTCATTTCCTTAATGCTATCAGAGTTTTTAATGAAGATCTAAGGTAAAATATGATGCTACCAAGGTAGCCTATAGCTCCACACTGAAATCTTTATCATTTTAACAGCAATATAGTTTCCAGCATCCAAGCCAATAGGAGTGGAAAGGTAGATGGGTAGGCAACTTTAAGACATCATTTCTATGAACAACCATAGAGAAAGGCACTGGAGATACAAAATACTACACACACCATTAACTGAAAAAATCACACATCATTAACTGAATGTACCTGGATATTAAGCTGCACAAAAGTTCCCAAAATACCAGATCTAAACCACAAAATTCTTGGAGTAATTGACAAATTTGCCTCTTCTAGAATACCATAGCTTAGATAAAACGAGTTACAGAAGTCTTGCAATCACAGAATAATAAAATGCATTGGGTTGGAAGGAACCTTTCAAGGTTATTTATTCCACCCCCTCTGCAGTAGGAGGGGCGACTGCAACTAGAGCAGAGCTCAGAGCCCCATTAAGCCTGATCTTGAATATCCTCAGGGATGGGGACATCCACCACCTCTCTGGGCAACACATTCCAGTGTTCCACTACCCTCATAACAAAGAATTTCTTCCTATTGGCCAACCTAAACCTACCTTTCTGTGTCCTAGTGCTACAAGCCCTTCTGAACAGTCCCTCTCTGAGTTTCTTGAAGGCCTCTTTCAAGACCTGGAAGGCTGCTCTCAGGTCTCCCCATAGGCTTCTCTACAATCTTATCCTTCATTTCATACTTACTTCTACTTTTGTTCAAGGAGGCAACATTTTCCCTGCTCTGACAGGGGGGTTGGACTAGATGATCTTTTGAGGTCCCTTCCAGCTCCTGACATTCTGTGATTCTGTGATTTAAATGCTCATGTTCATATACTTGGTGTCTACAACCCTAAGTATTGCATTAGCTGAATAGATCCATAAATTTCATAAAATCCATAAAATTATTTTTATAGTTCTCTAGGTCATTCAGTAAACTATTCAAGAAATTGAAGCCAAAGTGCTAACAAACAGCTACACATCCAAAATCTACCTTGGAAAATTCAGCCTACTTCCTTTTATGATGCAGGTATTCAGCTGCCAAGTGCAGCAGATGTTTCTTACTAGTGTAGTGCATGACAAAACTTGGGTGCATGGTAAGGATGTGGAGATTAAGGATGTCCATTGCTGCAGAGCCATGTATTGGGTGTATGCACAGAATCACAGAA
>WBNM01009946.1:49643-59787 GCA_013399055.1 Ramphastos sulfuratus | reverse complement strand
ATGCTTATCAATAGCTAAAGAGGAGGAATAAGAGCATAGGGCCAATGAGACACAGGGGAAAGGACAAAGGGCAACTGGCACAAACTGAAGCACAGGAAGTTCCACTGAAACATGAGGAAAAACTTATTTTCTGTGAAGGTGCTGGAGCCCTGAAGCACGCTGCCCCAGAGGGGTTGTGGAGCTTCCTTCTCTGGAGCAATTCCAAACCCACCAGGACATGATTCCTAGGCAACCTGCTGTGGGTGACCCTGCTTTAGCAGTGGCATTGGACTAGATGATTTCCAGAGGTCACTTCCAGCCCCCACGGGATTCTTTGAAATCTGGCAAGGCCTAGCAGCTTCACTTCTGGAAGCTGGGCTTGAAGCATGTTAGACAAAGGAGTCCTTTCACATCTCGTCTCAACATGTTTTCTTCCATCTGTGTGAAAACCTGGCCAAAGGTGGCTGAGCTAATAAGCCTTAAAAATACTCTCACATTTGTGCCTTCCCAGTAGCCAACAGAGAGCAGAGCAACTACAAACTGAAGAGTCCTTCCTTGCTAAGCATGTTTTGAGATGAAGAAAGCCATCATCATGAGTCATCACTGCAGACAGACTTTGCACAGCCTCTTTCCCAAGAACAACCCTTTTGAAAAGGCTGAACAGCAGAATCAGGAATAATCAGGCCGGGCAAGGAAGGATGGAGGGCTGGGAGTGAGTGAAGAAGACTAGTAACTAAAAGGAAAGGAAACTGGAACTTGCTGGACAAGAAACTGGAATCAAGGCTGAATGCCAGGGCTGGAGGGACTTGCTCCCACCTCTCTCCAGTGAGGCTGCTATTTCAAGACATGCCCAGGACATGATCTAAGGCTACAAGAAGCTTCTGTCACAACCCTTATCTCCAGGATCTCATTCTTGCTTCTTAGGACTCCTGTTTCATTTCTTGCAGCAGGGAGATGACTTGGGGGCAGGGGGCAGAGGGGAAGGAGAGTGAGGAAGATGAATTTGGCTGAGGCTGCACGTTTGGCAGCAGAGCTTAAACCGTTTCTGAATTTGCTTTAGGCTGTTCCCACCCTCCCAAACCCAAAACCTGTGGCTTCCATGATGCCAGTGCAACTGTTGATGCAGCCAGACAACAAACCATATCAAAGAAGTGATCTGGCTGACGCAGCTTCTGCCCCAGCACAGCAACATGACTAAACAGCAAGAACTGGCACTTTGCTTGGTTTCCCTGTGCAATCACACATTTCCCTCAAGTAGCATAACTATTTGGTGATGGAAGCAAGCAAGCAATGGTGAGAAAGGGACTGCTACCCGTGATATTACCATCGAAACAGAGTGAAAGAAGCAAAATGTTGAGCAACTCGATTGGTTCCTTTACCTAGCTTGAAGCTGTGCAAAATGCTTAAGCCAGACTCTTCAGTGAGTAACTGCACACTTGCTCACTTGATTGGACTCAAACTGTGTCTTTCCTGCTGAAGAAACACCACCACTACAATCAGAGCCAACAAGAGCTTTGCATTAAGCACATCAGAGCTTCACACACTAGGCACACTCAAAATGGACACTCTTGACTTTGACACCTCTACACTTTGCCCACCCACTGGTAAAGTAATGGTAAAGCTTTCTTTCCCCAAATCATATAACCATAGAATGGGTTGGATTGGAAGAGACCTTTGAAGGTCATCTAGTCCAATTCCCCTGCAGGCAGCAGGGACATCTTCAATTGGATCAGGCTGCTCAAAGCCTTGTCCAACATAAACTGGAATGGTTCCAGGAATGGGGCTTCTATCACCAATCTGGACAACCTTGGCCAGGGTTTCACCACACTCCATGTAAATAATTTCTTCCCTTTTCTCTAGTCTTTTAATTTAAAACCATCATCCCTTGTCCTGTCACCTCTGGCCCTGCTAAGAGGACTGTCCCCAGCTTGCTTACAGCTTCCCCTTATGTACTAAAAGGCTCCAACGTCACCCCAAGCCTTCTCTTCTCCAGACTGAACAACCCCAACTCTCTCAGCCTGGTCCCACAGTAGAGGGCTTCTGGCCCTCAGATCATGTTTGTGGCCTCCTCTGCACCCTCTCCAATAGGTCCATGTCTCTCCCTTGCTGACGACCTCAGGGCTGGACCCCAGCACTGCAGGCAAGGTTTCAGCAGAGCAGAACAGAGCAGAGGGGCACAATCCCCTCCCCTCACCTGCTGCCCACACTGCTGGGGAATGCAGCCCAGGCCATGGTTGGATTCTGGGCTGTGAGCACACACTGGCGGCTCACAGCCAGTTTTTCACCCACCAGGCAGGTTTGCTGTGAAACTGAATTTGTACATTTCTTTGTGAAGCACACCAGTAAGAGAACAAGGAGTACCAAACCCCTGAGACACTTATTTCTTCAGAAGAGGGTTCATCTATTATGTAGCACAGAGAGAGCAGCCACACCAGCTGACAAGACCCAAGAGCTGCTCCCGTAAAGCGAGCCCTCTCCTCCCCGAGCCTCGCTCTGAGCAAGCTTTGGCTCTGCGACAAGCGCAGATGAGGTGATGCAATTAAAGACTTGAAAAATTCATGCCCAGGAATGAATTAGAACTGTAAAGTCACCTTAGTTCTTACCTTCCCTAACTTTCAAGTACGTGGCTCTGCAATCCTAGGAAGATCAGTTCTGCCCAACAAACAAAACAAGCGCTGTGCAGGTAGTTGGGGGTGTAATGCAACACCCTAATTCACCATCAAAAAGGCATCTGTGCTCTGCTGGGCAATTACTGTTGCTGTGCAAAAACCTGAACCTTAACCTTACCAATTTACATGAGAGCTCAGTTCCTCCAAAAGCTGAACCATATGTTCCAGCATGTACTGAACTGAGCTTCATCTTGCAGCCTGATGGGCTTACAGTAGAGCTTTTTCAGTTTTTGGTTTCATTATGCTTCCTAAAAAGCCATGCAACAGTACTCAAAATTTCCATTTAGGAGACAGCACTTTCTCCTCTCTGTCATCCATTCCTCAGTTTGGTCTTTAGCTTAGACTGGAGGAGCTCCAAACACAGATTGCATCAGGCATGACAGTGAAAAAAACAGAATCACAGAATGTTAAGGGTTGGGAGGGACCTCGAAAGATCACCCAGTCCAATCCCCCTGCCAGAAGAGGATCACCTAGGGCAGGTCACACATGAATGCATCCAGGCAAGTTTTGAATATCTCCAGAGGAGACTCCACAACCCTCCTGGGCAGCCTGCGCCAGTGCTCTGTTACCCTCACAGTGAAAAAAACAGTGTCTGCCATTTCAGTTTAAAGTCTTGTGTTGTTTCTAACCAAGTTTATGGTTTGGTCATCACCACACTGAGCAGAGCATGGAATAAGCAGTTAAAATCATTATGTGCTGCTTCTTGAGGCATAAGCTCATCCATCTGGGGAATACATCTGTATGATATATTTCTTGCACTGTACAAGACAGTCAGGACCAAGGTTTCACACAGTATAAACAAAATCTGGGTGGGGGATTTTGCTCCACATCAAAACGTTCAAGTTTCTATTTTAGGCAATCTGTGTGCAATGAGGTTCTCCATAACATTTGCTTGGAACTGTATTTTTCCGTTTGGCAGAGGAAGTATTTTTAAGTGCTGCTCTTTCCAGACTGTCTCCTGAAGGCACAAGCCTCTGCCTTAAAGTAGCAGGCTGCTAGGAAAAAAAAAAATAAAAGAAAAATTCCAGCAACTTGGCAAAAGAAAAAAAAAAATTGAAAATTTAATCCTAAGATAAAAAAAATAGATCTCAGAAGCCAGCTCCTATTTCTTTTCCTCATTCCTTAGCACTTTCTTTCATTCTGTCAGGTCTTGTGTGTCCTCCAGATGGAGAATTTTACTGAACTGGGTTTTCCAAGTCAACCAAAACCATGAGAATGAGACAAGAAAGTGAAAGCAGACTTCTGGTTCTCCACTTTGTGAAGTAACTTTGGAAACAATTTTACAGAATAAAATAGAATCATGGAATCATTAAGGCTGCAAGAAACCTTTAGGATTGTCGTGTCCAACTCTAACCCAGCACTGCCAAGTCCACCACTAACAATTTCCCCACACTTAAATCCTTAAATCTCTTAAATCCTTCTAGGGATGGTCACTCCATCACCTCCCTGGGCAGCTTGTTCCAGGGCTTGCCAATCCTTCTGGGGAAGAAATTGTTCCTAATGTCCAACCTAAACCTCCCCTGGTGTAACTTGAGGCCATTTCTTCTTGCGACTTGGGAAAAGAGACCAACCTGCACCTGTTGCAACCAGGTAGCTGTGGAGAGGGAGAAGGTCTTCTCTTCAGCCTCCTTTTACTCAGACTAAACCACCCCAGTTCACTCAGCTGCTCCTCAGAGCACTTGTGCTCTAGACCCTTTACCAGCTTCACTGCCCTTCTTTGGACCTGCTCCAGCACCTCAATGTCCTTGTAGTGAGGGGACCCAGTATTCAAGGTGTAGCCTCACCAGGAACACAAGGCAAAGCTCTACCTCTCTCCATTTCCAGACCCCATGAAGTAATACATTCCACTCAGTACCTTCAGAACCTGAGCAGACAGATCTGCACTCACCAACCTTCAGGCTTAGCTATTTCACAAGTCACCATCTGAATCAACATCCCAAACTAACTCCAAACGCCAAGAAGTATTTCCCCACCCATGAAAACACATTTCAATTCCCCCTCAAACTTGACACCATCTTTCCTATAAGCCAAGTGCCAACACACTCAGCTGGCTCTCCTTGAACATACTGTAAGCATTCCTCTATCAGTGTGTAAGGTTTATTTCATCCCTGCTGAGGCATCACTTCACTCTGTATCCCACATCAGCTATGAGGAAGCAAAGCACCACAGTTAGCTGCATACTGGGAATTAAAAGGGGATTCTTGCAGAGCTGTCCAGTATAAAATCAACTACTTGCTCCAGAACAGCTACTTGTAAATGAAGTCATTATTTCAAAGCCAGTTCACAACTAGATTTATTGCACAGTAACTTATTCTGCAGCAATGTACCAGAGAATCATAGAATCAAATCAACATTGGATTAGATGATCTTTAAAGGTCCTTTCCAACCCAAACTCTTCTATGATTCAATCCATTCCTTTTTTAAACTAAATTTTGGTGAAAGGCAAATGAAAACATTTATATGTGCTAGAGTGAAACGAGCAGGGAAGAAAACACCTTCATGTCCTTCCCCCTGTAGAGATCCTCATTCCAGCCTGATGTGAAGGATCCACAACACACTAAGTGGCCAATCTGCCAACATCAAGGTGATAGTACTGGATTTGTAGGATGTCTGTTCTCAAATTGAACATTATTGCATCATCAGAGTGCAAATAAATTCTACAGTTTACCAACTCAAACTTCACCTAACCTTTCTTTCCCAAACAGAACTTTCTCTTCCCCTCTTGTTAGCCTTCTAGTATCAGGCATATTTTTCTTTGCTACCTCTCTGCCTCCTCTGTCCCTCCAACTTCTCTACCTTTTTTGAAGACAAAAGACAACCTAGACCAGTGGAAACACACTGTAACCAGATCCTGTCCCTCTTAGCTCAGGAGTCCACCTGAAAGACTGATGTGTGCTCCTTCTGTTGTCAGATTCTATTCTCTTACTGACCAGAGATGTCCCTCATTACTTGACTGGCAGAGCAAGGAGTTAAATACAGACTACTGGGAGAAGGTCATCCATCAGATGCATGGTGAGACACAAAGATCACATCAAGCAAAAGAAAAAAATTCTGGGAGAAAAGGTCTGGAAAATCCTGAAACGTGAAGATCACAGCTCACAGGATGTCAGGGGTTGGAAGGAACCCAAAGACATCATCGAGTCCAAACCCCTGCTAGAGCAGGACCATACAATCTAGCTCAGGTCACAGGAATGCATCCAGACAGGCCTTGAAAGTCTCCAGAGAAGGACACTCCACAACCTCTCTGGGGAGCCTGTGCCAGTGCTCTGTGACCCTTACTGTAAAGACGTTCCCCCTTGTGTTGAGGTGGAACCTCCTGTGCTGCAGCTTACATCCATTGCTCCTTGTTCTATCCCAGGGAGCAAGTGAGCAGAGCCTGTCCCCTGCCTCCTGACCCCCAGCCCTCAGGTATTTATAAACATTTATTAAATCCCCTCTCAGTCTTCTTCAGACTAAACAGCTACAGGTCCCACAGCCTCTCCTCATCAGGCAGTGCTCCAGTCCCCTAATCATCCTTGTAGCTCTCTGCTGGACTCTCTCCAGCAGATCCCTATCAATGTTAAACTGGGGAGCCCAAAACTGAACGCAGAACTCAAGATGAGGTCTCACCAGGGCAGAGCAGAAGCACAGGAGAACCTCCCTCTATCTGCTGGACACACTCTTAATGCACCCCAGGATCCCACTGGCCCTCTTGGCCACAAGGGCACATTGCTGTCCCATGGAGAACTTGTCATCCACCAGGACTCCCAGGTCCCTCTCCACGGGGGTGCTCTCCAGCAGATCACCTCTCAACCTGTACTGGTGCAGGAGGGGAGGTGGAATCCTGACAGCTAGGAAAGGCAAATATTAGGATTCCCATTAATATTAATTAGATATGAAAACTTTGCTCAACAAAGCACTCTCAGACATGCTACTCAACAGGCACTGTTGGCATCTCTCTTCATGCCAACAGCACTAATTAAAATGGCTTTGCTAACGGGTTCGGCACAACACTAGGTAACTAAGGTTGGGAGGCCATCCAGGTTACACCTGATCATACAGCTTCAGAAGTTAATGACCAATTAGTTTAAATAATTGGTTTTAAAATCAGTTTGTTTTGCAGAGTGAGTTTACAACTGATTTTATGCAGTGGGGGGTGGAAATTCATTCAGGAGTAAAAAAAAAAAAAATTATTTTTGGTTACACCCAAGCAAATAAGCACCAAGTCCTCCAGGGGACCACTTTCTTTTTCCTCATCATTTCTTTATAGCACCTACATTTACTTCATTATACACTAAAACACCACATACATCTTAAAAACAAAAATAGAGGCTCCCCCTCTAAAACAACCCTCAGAAAAATAAGATTTAAAGCTTCTGGTGGCCCTTGCAAGCACACTGAGCAAAATGCCTATAAGGCATTCTGGCTGAGGTTAACTTTGAAAGCCAGCCACTCATGGAATCACAGAATTGTTATGGTGAGAAAAGACCTGTAAGATCATTGAGCATCTTGTGGTGAAGTCCTTTATGCCACTTCCTTTGGTATGAGATGCTTTTTCAGTGGTTTGATGTCAGGGAACAGATTGCCCAGGGAGGTTGTGAATGCTCCTTCCATAGAGGCATTGAGGACCAGGTTGGATGAGGCCTTGAGCAGCCTGGGGTCTGCCCATGGCAGGGAGGTTGGAACTAGATGACCTTTAAGGTCTCTTCCAACCCAAAGTGTTCTGTGATTCTGTGATAAACCACTCACGAGCTGGGACCAGAACAAACTCAGTTTGAATGATACTGATTTGGATGATACTGAGGTGAAAAAGACAGACATAAGGCCCTTGTTCAACTCTAGTCTACATCTGAGAATGAAGAAGGTCCTGTTAATTGCACCAAATTATCCCAGTCCCATGATTTTTTTTGTGCCTTCCATTCTACAATCATGTATTTGGACTCAGATCTTTTCCTAGCTTTATTTCACGTGAAGCTTATTTCTCTAAGCTTAACTAACATCCTCACAGGGAAGCTTAGGAAGTGTGGGTTAGATGAGTGGATGGTGAGGTAGGTGAAGAAATAGCTGAAGGACAGAGCACAAGTTGTGATCAGCTGTGCAGGGTCTAGTTGCAGGCTTGTATGTAGCTAGTGGTGTTCCCCAAGGGTCCAGTCTTGTTAAACATCTTCATCAACAACATGGATGAAGGGCCAGACTGGACCCTCAGCCAGTCTGCTGATGATACAGAACTGGGAGGAGCAGCTGGCACCCCCAGCAGGCTGTGCTGCCATTCAGTGAGACCTGGACAGGCTGCAGAGTTGGGCAGAGGGGAACTTCACAGTATCACAGTATAGCAAGGTTGGAAGAGACCTCAAAGATCATCAAGTCCAACCCACAAACTTCATGAAGTTCAGCAAAGGCAAGCGTAAGGTCCTGCAGCTGGAGAGGAATAACCCCCTGCACGAGGACAGGTGAGGGTGTACCTGCTGGAAAGCAGCTCTAAAGAACAAGGACTTGGAGTCCTGATGGACATGTTCAGCATGAGCCAGTAATGTGCTCTTGTGGCCAAGAAGGCAAATAGTCTCCTGGGGTGCAAAGGAGGCTCTCCTCCTGCTCTACCCTAGTTAGGCCACATGGGAGTACTGGGGACCGCTGGAGAGAGTCCAGTGGAGGCTATGATAAGGGGACTGGAGCCTCTCTCTTACAAGGAAAGGCTGAGATACCCAGGGGCTGTTTAGTCTGGAGAAGACTGGGAGGGGATCTTCTCAATGCTTATGAACATCTTAAGGGCAGGGGTAAAGAGCATGGCTCCAGACTCCTTCCAGTGGTGCCCATGGACAGGACAAACAGGCAAAAGCTGGATGGCAAGGAAGGTCCATCTAAACAAAAGAAAATTCTCTGTTGCGAGGCTGCTGACGCAGGCTTCCCAGGGAGATTGTGGAATCTCCTTCTCTGGAGAAATTCCAAACCCAGCCAGAGATTGTAATCCTGGGTAACCTGCTGAGGGTGACCCTGCTTTAGCAGGGGGGTTGGAATAGATGACCTCCAGAGGCCCCTTCCAGGTCTCATCATTCTGTGATTCTGTTATTTAAACATGAAGCCTTGACTCCAGGTGGCCTCTACTCAACTATCAGGTTTAACTAAACAAGTCAAAACACACTGACACTTTATTAATGTAGTTTGGGGTTTTTTTGAGTTCTGAGTCTTCTTCATGCAATCATAGAACAGTCAGGGTTGGAAAAGCCTCCAAAGGTCATCTAGTCCAACTCTCTCTGCAGTCAGCAGGGGCATCCAGCTAAATCAGGTTGCCCAGAGCCCTGTCAAGCCTCATCTTTAACACCTCCAGGGATGGGACCCAAACAACCTCCCTTGTTTACAGAAGTTGGAAAATAAAAAAATCATAAAGAAAAAAAAGAGAGAAAACTGAAAATCAAGTCCAAAACTTCAAACTTCTAACCTACACCAAAGCCTGAACAGTTCAGCATATCAGTTAAGAAGGTACAAAGCAGATCTAGTTCCCTAATGAATCTTCACACACACAAGGAAATTCTAATCACCTGTCTCACAGAAATGGGCCAAGTCCAACGTTGCAACTGCTCCAGGCACAAAGCTCACACTGAAGGTTGCAGAAATTTCATTTGTGGGGCAGCTGCAGAATCCAGTGCTACGAGTTTGGCAGATCTGAGAGGACTTCTCCAGCGCAGGAAAAGCCTGAAATGCTGCTTTTACTGACGCTGAGAAAATATCAGCCCTAACTGAAAAATAAAGGCACTCCACCCTTGTGAAAGGCAACCAATTGATCTGAGCTCAAGCCTTGTCTTCCATTAAAGTCCTACCTAAACAAACTTCAACTTGACATAGTCACTTGGTCACCAAAGACAGGCCTAGGCTCCAAAGGCAAGCCTGACACCGTTTTGGCACTGCACAAGTCTTAGGAGGAACAGCTGAGAGAACTGGGGTTGTTTAGCCTGGAGAAAAGGAGGCTGAGGGGAGACCTTGTGGCTGTCTCCAACTACCTGAAAGGCGGTGGAAGTGAGGTGAGGGTTTCCTTTTCCATGCAGCAAGTGACAGGACAAGAGGAAACAGCATCAAGTTGCACCAGGGGAGGTTTAGGATGAACGTCAGGAAAAATTTCTTCACTGGAAGAGTTGTCAAGCCCTGGAACAGGCTGCCCAGGGACATGGTGGGGTCACCATTCCTGGAAGCATTCAAAAAATGCATAGGGGTGGCACCTAGGGACATGGTTTAGTGGTGGACTTGGCAGTGCTGTTTAACAGTTGGACTCAAGTGATCTTGAGATCTTTCCCAACCTTAATGATTCTACAACTGTCCTAATTTCCAGACCTGAAGCTCCAGCAAGTTTCTGATGCTCAAAACTGTTAACATGATGATCTTAACAAGCAGTGTACATAGTGTACATACAGATCTCAGCAGCAGAGCTCTGCTAGGAAAGCTCTCTAGAAACACTGGTGTGCCACTGTTCTCAAATAAAGACACATTCAATCCAAAATGAATAATGACTTCCCCCCCCCCCCCCC
>WBNM01009946.1:0-49607 GCA_013399055.1 Ramphastos sulfuratus | reverse complement strand
CCTTTAAAGAAGCCTTGGAGAGGCACTCAATACAATTATGTAATGCTTACAACAGGCTATTTTTCCTGGTTAAACAAGAGAGGGCATTCCCTCAGAAAAGTATAAATGTGCATAATGGTTTTAAGCTAAAAGAGGGAGATTTGGACTAGACTGAAGGGGAAAAAATAAATCACAGAATCACACAGTGCTAAGGATTGGAAGGGACCACAAAAGATCATCCAATCAAACCCCCCTGCCAGAGAAGAATCACCTTGAGCAGATCACACAGGAATGAATCCAGGTGGGTTATGAATATCTCCAGAGAAGGAGACTCCACAACCTCTCTGTGCAGCCTGTGCCAGGGCTCTGCCAGCTGCACAGTGAAAGTTTTTCCTTATGTTCATGCAGAGCCTCCTGTGCTCCAGCTTGCACCCATTGCCCCCTGCCCTATCTTCAGACACCACCAAGAAGAGTCTGGCTCTATTCTCCTGACACTTGCCCTTCACATCTTTATAAACATGAATGAGGTCATCCTTCAGTCTCCTCTTCTCCAGGCTACAGAGCCCCAGCTCCCTCAGCCTTTCCTCATAAGGGAGGTGTTCCACTCTCTTCATCATCTTTGTGTCTTGCTTTCAAGCAGTTCTCTGAAGTCCTTCTTCAACTGAGGGAGCAAGAAAATATTTCCTTCTGACTGACATTGGTTGCACAAAGAGGTGGTAGGAGTCCCATCCCTGGAACCACTCCAAGCAACCTGATCTAGTTGAAGGTACCCCTGCTCACTGCAATGGGGTTGGACTAGATGAGCTTTAAGGGTCCCTTGCCAAGCTAAAGCCTTCTATGATTTTAAATTGAGACAGTAATGACACAGGAACAGCACTGAGCAGAGTATTTTTTCA
Source organism: Ramphastos sulfuratus (assembly GCA_013399055.1). Classification (NCBI taxonomy): domain Eukaryota; kingdom Metazoa; phylum Chordata; class Aves; order Piciformes; family Ramphastidae; genus Ramphastos; species Ramphastos sulfuratus. The sequence goes on along the minus strand of WBNM01009946.1, from coordinate 48,732 downwards.
TCCTTGCAAAGCATTACCTTCTGCCACTCCAGAAGGGAGAAAAACTAGCAGGCAGTAAGCAGAAGAAACATTTTCTTCTCATACAAGATTTAACAGTTCCTCTCCATAGCACTCCTACAGTGATAGAAGACTGAACTTCAGACCTCTTCCAGTGCTGTGCTGCTAAAACTCTCCTTCCTTCTGGTGTTTCAACTGTGTGCTGAATCACAGAATCACAGAATGTTAGGGGTTGGAAGGAACCTCCAGAGATCATCAGGACCAACCATCCTGCCAAAGCAGGATCACCTAGGGCAGGCCACACAGGAACACATCCAAGCTGACTTTCATAGTCTCCAGAGAAGGAGACTCCACAAGCACTGTGGGCAGCCTGTTCCAGTGCTCCATCATCCTCACAGTAAAGAAGTTTCTCCTCACACTGAGGTGGAATTTCCTGTGTTCCACCTCATATCCAAGCCTTTAATTCTTTCTAGTGTGTCTTCAACCTGGAATTTGGTTGCAGCTGTCTTCACACCATTTTTCCCTTCATTCCCAACATCCAGCAACCTCTGTTCACAAGGAAAAGCCCCTCTGTACCTATAGCCCTACTACTCATTGCTTCTGTCTGCATCTTGCTCGCCAGTTACTGCTGCCTCTCTTCAACTTCTCAGCTGGTTGTCCAAAAGAGACCAAGGCAACAACTTCAGCATTTAAATTCCACCAAAACTGATGAGTTTTCCACAGATGTTTCACTAGATCCTTAGTAAGGCAATAAATTAACCTTATCTACAAACCTAAATTCATCAGGTAGATCTGCTGGGCAGTCACAGCACATTAGAAAAACGGTTCAAAACTTACTGGTGGGAAGGGTTAATCCTACATTTTGAAGGGATGCTGAGGAAAATAGGCAGGAAAAAGTCATCTCTAGGGGGGGTTATTTAGCAAAATGACATTTTGACAGCATTTTATTGCAGTTGCAGGAGCCTGGTTTGAATATCGAAGATGAGAAAGAACATATTGGTCCTGTGCTGAACACAGGGGCCAACAATTCTGACTTGCCCTTGTTAGCCCAGTAAAATGTTTAAGGCTACCTACCTGAATCATCAGCTAATCTGCTGATTCTCTCCAGCACAGCAATACAATCTCTCTCATCATCACTGACTTCCTTCAAAGTGTCCAGCAAACTTCGAGCCACCATTTGCCTAGTTTACAAACAAAAAAGATTTTAAAATAGCATTATTGGTGTCCAGAAACACAGACAAATAGTTCAAAATAAATAAAAACTGTGCAGTTAGACAAAGCCCTTAAATCAAGCAGTAAACTTGTACACAGATTCACTTTTTGCTCAGTAAATTTAGTTAGTCCTGCTTTGGGAATTCTTAATTCTGATACCTGGTGTGATCCTGAAGAACTATCCACCTTAAAAGTAGAAGGATAAAAGAAACCAGCCACAAAGAGAAAAATTAGGAATCATCTGCCAAGTGGGTGAAGAAGAGTTGAATGTTAGGAAGTCAGTGTCAGCCTTCTGCCCTCACCTCTGAATTCCCCAACTTGTTCCATACAAAGCAGGACAATACTGCTGCTGTCAGAATAATTCTGAAGAGAATCATCAAAGTGTTTCACTGAAGCATGAGCACTCAGCTCAAGATTTCCATACCCATGGTGACTTTTGGAAGCCAAACTCCATTCAAATTTGGCAACAAAGCTGGTGAAGGAGCTAAAGCCCAAGTCTGCTAAGGAGACTGAGGTTGTTTAGCCTGGAGAAAAGGAGGCTGAGGGGAGACTTTCTGGCTCTACAAAACTACCTAAGGTGGGAGCAAAGTGAGGATTGGTCTACTCCTCTAAGTAGCAAGTGACAGAAGAAGAGGAAAAGGCCTCAAGTTGCATCAGGGAAGGTTTAGGTGGACATGAGGAAAAAAAAATCTTCACAGAAAAAGAGTGGTGAAGCCCTGGAACAGGCTGCCCACAGAAGGGGTGGAATCACTGTCCTTTAGAAGTGTTCAAAAAACCATGTAGATGTGGAGCTGAGGAACATGGTTTAGTGGTGGACCTGACAGTGCCAGGTTAGTGGTTGGACTCCACGAGTTTGAAGGTCTTGTCCAGCCTTACTGACTGATTCTAAAAGCTATAGAGAGCGATGGGCAGACTCTGGGAACATAAAATGTACTACTCCATCTATGCCTGGGACATACATTAATCCCCAGTCAACCTGAGACATACAGGTTGGATGGGGCTTTGAGCAACCTGGTCTAGTAGGTGTCCCTGCCCATGGTAGGAGGGCTGGAACTAGATGATCCTTAAGGTCCCTTCCAACCCAAACCTTTCTATGATTCTGTGGTTATGAAAAAGAGAAAAACAAACATTAATATGATTCAAGTCAGGGTATTTTTCTAAGAATACACTTGTTAGTGATAAGAAACAGCCAAATTTAGGGTTTTGTCCTCTGAGATTCTGTTACAAAGTCATGCCCATCAGATACCTAGAGAGCCCTAAGCATTAAGCATTCAAACATCTTCCTCAACAGCCTGCAATGACAGAACTCATTTTTTTCCACCCTTTTGAAGACTGTGGGTTGAACATCAGTTCAGTGAGCAAGTGGGGGGATTATCTCAACAGTGGAAAAGGCCAAGGAACAGCATCCAACACACTGTTAGCTCTTGTACTGCCCCAGAGCAATTCATCAACATACTGAAACTGCAAGGGTCAAGTGCCAGATATTTCCAGAACTGACAGAAACTCTGTTAGGATGCAGATAGAAGCACTGTCAGCAAACAGCAGTGCTGTAGACAAGATCCATGTCTGTGATTTGAAGGGTCTGGAGAATGGGTCTTGTGATGAGCTGCTGAGGGAATTAGAGTTGTTTAGCCTGGGGAAAAAAAGAAAAAAAAAAGAGGCTGAGGGGAGACCTTCCTGCTCTCTACAACTCCCTAAAGAAGGTTGTAATGAGATGGGGGTGAACCTCTTCTCCCTAGGAACAAGTGACAAGGTGAAAGGAAATGGCCTCAAGTTGCACCAGGGGAGGTTTAGGTTGGATATTAAAAGAAACTTCTTCACTGTCAAGTCCTGGAGCAGGCTGCCCAGGGTGGCAGTTGAATTCTCATCCCTAGAGTCATTTAAGAGACACAAAGATGTGGTGCTGAGGGACATGGTTTAGCACCAGACTTGGTAGAGTTAGATGACAGTTGGGCTCTTAAAGGCCTTCTCCAATCAAAATGATTCTATGCTTCTAAGAGCAGAACCATAGCTAGAGCTGATCGTGTTTTCTGCAAATGGTGAATGCAAGCAGTGGCTACAAACTGGTAAGAAACATCCTAATGTACAAGGGAAGCTTGAGAACTTTACAACTCCCAGCAATCAGAGAAACTCGGCTTGTTTCCAGGAATTCCCAAAGCTAAGCAGACATTTCCATTTTCTCACACTGAAAATCAAGTTTAAATGTTTCACATTGGCCACTTGCAACACAATCTTAAAAGTGTTTTGACATGCAGATGAACAAAATCCTAAAAAAACCTCAAACAAACAAACCAACAACAACCAAAAAATACCCTGCAAAAATTGTTTGCTTTTGACAGATTTCCTCTCCCTCATTCTTTACAACTTGGTAGAAGTGCAACATCTCTCAGCAGAGCCCTTGATATGCAGTTGAAAACTCAGCTATCAGAATACTAATGGAGGGAAACAGACTATGTGACACACTAACCTAGAAGCAGAGTTGACTTGGTCTTTTAAAGGGCTGGATGCCTCTGAAAAGAGAAGAGGAACAGATGAAGCATATGTCATAAAGCAGCCTGCCTGGCTGTGTGTGTCTCCTACATGCTTACATGTCATCTTGGGAACTGAGAGACAAGCCACGCGACCCACCGCGCTGGTCTCAGCAAGTGGGCAACCACAATAAACAGCACTACATCCCAGCTGCCTCCTGGGGACTCTGCAATTGCACCCTACTAGTGCTGGCAGTTTTGGGCATCTCCTCAGAGAGAGAGCTTTGTTAGTAGCACCCTGAACTGTACTGGCTGGATCCCACAGCAAGACTTGGCTAACTCCTGTGAGTTTGATTGGTTATACAGAAGGAGCCATTCAGTAAACTGAAGGCCACAAACCTTTTGCTCAAGAGGAGGAGATGAAAACACAAATTGTAACCTGATCTAGATATGACACATTTCTTAAATCCACTCAAAGCTAAGAAGGGACATTCAGGTTTTGCCCTGGACCTGCATCCAGGTGGCACTGCCTTCTTTGGCTTATAGAGGAATCAGTGGATCTGCTTTGGCACTCAGAAGACTCTGGTGAGAAGCAAAAGGCAATGGAGCAAGCTAAGCTTGCTTTAGAAAGCCTAATAATGACAGGGTAAACTCTTAAGTCCACCCATCCAGTGTCTTGGGAGCTGGTGTCCACTCATCTCATTGGATCACAGAATGGTTTGAGTTGGAAAGGACCTTAGAGACCTTGCCCAACTCAAAGACATCTTTCACTAGACCAGGTCACTCAAAGCCCTGTCCAGCTTGGCCTTGAATACTTACAGGGATGGGACATCTACAACTTCTGTGGGCAACCTGTCCTGTGAGTGTTTCATCACCCTCAGACAAACAAATTTCTTCCTAATCTTTAATCCAAACCTCACTTCTTTCAGTCTAAAACCATTTACCCCTTAGTCCTGCCACCACATGTCATTGTAAAATGTCCCTTTCCAGATTTCTTGTAGGCCCCATCTAAGTACCAGAAGGCTGTAAGCAGGACTCTCCAGAGCCTTTTCTTCATAGAGGAGGTGTTCCAGCCCTCTGATAATTTCTGTGGCCTCCTTTGGACCGGCTCAAGCAGGTCCATGTATCCAAACAATTCAAGCTCTGGTCTAGTTCTATCTCAAGCAATCTGCCAAAACTATTCTTGTGCCTCCAAGGCACAACCACAGGACTCAAAGCTAAGCCTGCCTCGCATCTGAGACAGGCTGAGAGCACACTGAAGTGCAGGCAACTAATGCCTAATGATCTGAGCCCACAAGCTCACTCTTGAACATTCTCTGCTTACTGGAGAGCTGAAGCAAGCAAGGGTCCCTTGCTGCCTATATGTTCACAGAATCACAGATTTATCAAGGTTGGAAGGGACCTCAAGGATCATCTAACTCCAACCCTTCTGCCACTTTCCATTAGATCAGGTTGCCCAGAACCACATCCAACCTGGCCTTTAAAGCTTCCAGGGATTGGGCTTCCAACACCTCTTTGGGAAGCCTTCCTTCTCATGCAAGCACTGGTGGGTGTGTTACAAAAAGCCTGGAAGAGTCCATCTTGGGGTCAGGAATCAGACAGCCACACTAATACAACTCACTGCCACAGCTTCCTTTCTGACACCAACCTCTCCTCCATTTGGAGCGTAGAATGCAAGAAGGCTGCCTTCCATTGGCCATACCTGTGCCAGGAAGTCAGAGTAGTGTATTTTCTAGGCAAAACCCACAAGTAACTCAGAATGCTTAAGGTCATATCTTCACTTACACTGTAAAGGCCAATCCCTTTTTGAGATCTGACATCTCCTCAGCTCGTGCTGAGTGCCGTTCTAACAAGTATTTACAAGTTTACCTGATGTCTTCTGAAATGCTTTCTCTCTCAAGGGACAAGCAAAGAAGTACTTCAGAAGGCAAGAAACATGGCAAGAAGATAGCTTAAAAATATCTACACCCATATGTAGATACAGTCTTGAGAGCCAAGACTGATCACAGTGATGAATGAGAGTCTGTTGCCAAGATCTGCTTTGCTTTGAAGAGAAAGGGCAACAAAATTCCACACAAAGCAGACTGAAAAAAGGAAGGTTCTGCTGTCCAGGAACAGCCTCACTATTCAAACATCTGTTGGTGAGTGTTGTTTACTTCTGAACCTTCTTAATGAGGAACGGAAGTAAGTTAACAGCAACAAAACTCAGGAAAATCCACAAAGGATTTTTAAAATGAGAAGAGACAAAAGCTCTGCTCCAGTCTGTGGCAGCAATTGCTTTTTAAAGCAAAGAGCGAAAAAAGGGAATCCTCATCCATGCATGCACACACACCAGTGCTACCAGACACAAGGAGACCCTGTTTCAGGGTGATGGTTTTGGCTTTCTACTTCACATCTACTCTTCCTACAATATGATACTGGATCACAAGGGCATATTCTAGAGAAGCATCTCAAATCTGGTCTGGAGGCTGCTTCTTCCTTAATAAAATCAGAATCAAAGTCCTCTTTGCCTTGTTTTTCAGACACAAGAGGGATCATTTAATGTATTGTTTGTCAGGTCCCCCTCCATTCTCATAGACAAAGACAGCATCCATGGTGCTGATTAGCAACACTGTGAACAGTAAGGATAAAGACCATGACCTGCCAAAAGCTGTCACACAGCAATTCCTTCCATTTGGGAAGCTGTTAAAGCAATTACTATCTCAATCTCTTTTTCAGTTCACCCTGTCAAAAAACACACATATTTAAAGCAAGAAACAATTCCTATCTGCAAGTTCCAAGTCTGATCTGCTAAAATTTCTCAGGATGCAGACAGATCCATTTTTATCTCAGGGCAACTGGCTTTGGCCTTCAGAACTCAGCTGAGAAACTGAGAGTGCTCAAAGAATCCACTCAGTCATAACAAACTACACTTAAGTAAGTGGATGTGATGAACACTAAAGAGATAGAGATTAAATTACATTTAGGTTGGTTATTCTTACATTTTCCCCTATGAAACACTCCAGCTCACTGGATAGCAAAATCTCTCCAGTTATTCCTGAGACTGCCTAATGCTGAATCATCACAAACTGCTGCAGTCGTTACTCACTATCACTTACAGTGATGTAACTGCTACTCACAGTTGTATCACTAATGGCTGTCATATGGCTTTTCTTCTATTTTCTTATGCTAAACAACACAGTGAGCCTACAAAGAGCACTAGAATTAAGCAACATGTTTACACCAGCAAAGAAAACCCCAAATGAGCAAACCTCAGGGAAAACTGTGGTTACTCCATCCACCTTTCCCTGCAGAAAAGCAGGATGCATAAAGCTGGACAGCATTAGCCGCAAGATTTCAAGCTTGTGCATGCCCCATACCCTGTGCAATCCATACTGAGAGACTCAGAGACAGCTGTTTCTTAAACAAGTCAGTAAAAAAATATTAGAACCACTCTTCCTGTTTAAAATTCAAGTCGCACAACTGAAGTTTCTGAGTTTGTTCTCTTCCCTGATGGCTGTTACTGCACTGCTGTCACCTACAGACTTAGAGGTTTCTCTTCCTTCCCTCCCCACTAAAAGCCAAACACATGAAAACTAAAACCTCAAATTGCTGATTTCACCTCAAATTGTAAAATACAATGAAGAGGATTTCAGGAAAACAGAAAAGCTTTAAAATCAGGCACTTCAGAACCAATTTATGCAGGTTATCATAATAAAAACCATTTGATCATTGTCAGCTTTAGTTCAATCAGAATGAAAACCTTCCAGACCAGGGTATATTCATACCTGGAATTTTAAGTACACTTCACATGACTGAAGTTAAGCACAGGGCTAAATGCTTACAGGGCTCAGGCCATGAGCAGCAAAACAGAGGCTAAGCTATAGGGTGGTTGTTGATAGACTTATCTTCTCCATTCTGGAGAAAGTTCAGCATAAAAGCAAACCTGCTTACTTGCAGCCCAAATTAAACTATGTTAAAATGAAACACTCAGAAACTCGCAACCTTCACATATTGTATACATTTCTGTCATCTTATAACTGTTTGTAAGTAAAATAAATGCTGGGTTTGAATCTCTCCATTCCATTGCAGCATGTCTGTGTGCAGGGGAGGTCTGAATATGCTACAATGTCTGTGCTTTTAAATTAAACAATGAGCTCAGTGGCATCACAGAAATAAAAAGGGGAAAATAAAGACCACAGTATTAAGTGGGTAAAGGTACTATCAATAATCAGAAGCAGCAATATCCAAACTATAAACTATGGATGAGAATGATCTTGCAGAACACTTTTTGGGCTCCTTATTCCCTCCTGACCCTTCATGAAGGACATTGTTCAAGTCATTTTCCACACAGAGCTATGGATACAGTTTACTCTTATTTTCTAGTCCTGTGTCAACAGGAGCCTACCATCCACAAAAACCTAAAGGGATGTGGTACAATCAATGATAAAGTTCAAGTCCTGCACTACAGCTGCTTAAAATGGTAAGCAAATGGTTATCTGTTGTTAGCATTTTGCTCTCACGTAGGAGGAGAGTAAGTAAAGAGGAGGAAGAGTGGAAACCGAAGAGTTTTGTGAAGTTGGTCTGTTTGGGTTGTTTTTGTTTTGTGTTAAATTAATTGTATTTCATGCAAATTAACTGCAGTCAGACTGGAATCAGATGGAGATGATTAGGCAGGCAGGAGATTTAAAAAGCATACCTGTTAAATATGTTCTCACTTGCAGCGTACTTGTCCAGTCTTCCCAAAGGCGTCAACATTTCATCTTGTGAGACAAAGTCCAGGGCTGAAGGTATAATAATCACATCAGACTCTGAGCTGTAGTCATCCACACCAACTAGCAGAGACATCAGAAATATTCCTTATAATCATGGTAGTTTAACACTAAAATGATGTCTGTTGTTGGTCTGAAATACAGACGTCTAGGCAAGGTCCCATGACAATGTGTTTGCCAACTGCACTACGTCATCCCCCTTCTCCCTTCAGCCTTCCCCAGCCCCCACAAAGCCTCTTCTGACAACAGCAAAATTCTCTAAATTCCCAAAGGTGTTTCACTAAACACCCAAGGTTCAGAGGATTTTAGCCAACAATGTCTTTACGTCTCACATTTTTATCAAGAAAATGCCTTTTAGCAGGTTCCTAAGCCAGTTTTTTGAAGACACAAACTAACACCATGGCTGCAACGAGCCCCAAGATAAAGAGTTAATACACCACCACCCAATGGAACACAAAAAGATTTTTTAAAGAAAAACCTCAATTCAGCACGTTTAGAAGTTCAGATCTGTGTTGCTCTATCCAGCTACCAAACAGAATAGGCACAATTCACCTACTGTATAGTTATTAACTATAGAGCATCAATAGGCAACTTCATTTGAAGACACCTTTATCAACATGGAACCACAAGGAAGTGTGGAAGAGTCCACCCCTGCTCTGCTGAGCTGCCTGAAGAATTCAGATTTTTCACAGAATCACAGAATGTAAGGGGCTGGAAGAAACCTCAAAAGCGCATCCAGTCCAACCCCCTGTCAGAGCAGGATCTCCTATACCAGATCACACAGAAAGGCATCCAGGTGGGTTTTGAATATCTCCAGAGAGATATTCACCGCCCCCCCTGGGCAGCCTGTTCCAGGGTTCTGTCCCCCTCACAGGGAAAAAATTCCTCCTCATGTTTCCAAGGAACTTCCTATGCCTCAGCTTCCACCCATTGCCCCTTGACCTGTCACTGGGCATCACCAAACAGAGCCTGGCTCCAGCCTCGCGGCACTCACCCTTTACATCTTTATAAACATGAATGAGATCATCTCTCAGTCTCCTCTTCGCCAAGCAGCACAGCCCCAGCTCCCTCAGTCTCTCCTAGTAAGAGAGATGGTCCATTCCCTTAATCATCTTTGTACCACCTTTTAAATATGCCCTCTAAACTGCTTGAAAACACAGTTCCATTCCAAACACACACTTTAGCCTACAAATGCAACCACTCATTTGCAAGAACTCTCCCAGGCCACTTGCTTTGCTCCTACAAACACCAGCCCACTACGACTATCTTTCAGTCCAGCCACATTTCCCTGAAAAGCCTTTTGAAAACTGGCAAGTAGAGATGGATGTTTGCCTTTAACTTGCCCCAAATATGGTTCACCAGCAATTTAGCCACTCCTCTTCTAAAATGCATGAATGGCATCCTTGGCATTGTTCCATAAACAAAGTCATTTTGATATTCCCTACACTTGGAGAAGCTATCAGAAAAGCTGATAACTCTATATTGCCTCCTCATCCCTTCCCTGCTTTCCACCCAACTTGGAGCACTTGGCCAAATCCCACAGAACTTTTCATAAATGTTACAAATGCAAAAAATCCACCCTTGAATGCAAGTGTGCTGGTTTGGGCTGGGAGAGAGTTACCCAGGGAGGTGGTGGAGTCGCTGTCCCTGGAGGCGTTCAAAAAAAGGCTGAGTGAGGCACTTAGTGCCATGGTCTAGTTGATTGGATAGGGCTGGGTGATAGGTTGGACTGGATGAGCTTGGAGGTCTCTTCTAACCTGACTGATTCTATGATTTCTTTGTAGTAGCTTCTATGGGGCTATTCTGGGAGTCCAACACACTCAGGGACAGTGTAAGAAGCAGAAAAAACTTTGACAATTTGTGAGCACTGCTCAGCAGGAACTAAAACGTCCCTGTGTTAGCAACACTAGTTTCAGTACAAATCCAAACCACAGCAGCTACAAGGAAGAAATTAGAACTCTATCCCCACCAAAACCAGTACAAACATCAGATAGTTCAAAGGCAGAATGTCCAGATTTGTTCCCACTTCTAGAACGCAGACCAGGCAACAGGGTGAGATGTTTGTTTCCTCTCCTGCTGCAGAAAAAACTATTTTCTCCATTATTTTTTTCCACTTCTTCAAATTAGTACAAATAAGACTGAAGGAAACATTCAGAAGGCATCTAAGCTACAAGACAGTGCTGAAAAGCACCACTAGTATAAAATCTATGTACCTCTAAATCTAGCCTCACATGTTCACACCTACACAAGAAAGAAGCAGAGCCAAGGAATTAGGAGTTTCTGTAAAAACACTCTAGCCCAGCAGTTTAAAGTCACTAGTGGTGACAGAGGGAGGAACAATGGCTGGACAAGAGTGTGAAATGCAATTGCAGTGCCATTCTTTTCTGCCCATGTAAGTGCTAAAGCAGAGTAAAACAAATTACTATTTATTTAGCTGGATTCAGGATCTTGCAAACTGCTTTTCCAAACTCTATGACCACCACGCACAAGGCAGCATCGTTTTATTTCAGCATCTGAGCCTCACTGACCTGTTGTATGATCCAAGCCAAGGCCCTCCTCCTCTCTGTATCTTCATTCTCCTGCCCAATCCTTTGCTTGGCTGGGTTTTCTAGCTGTTCAGGCTTGTCTATCTACCTTGCATCTGGTCCATACTGTGCCGAGAATATATTAACACCCCCACCCCCCACATTGTCCTCCTGCTTCCCTGAAATTCTCCTCTCTTTTATGGCAGAGATACAGCAATTACCTGGCACAATCATTAACTAACACAGACCATACAGCAATCCTGCTGAGACAGACTGTTCAGAGGTGCTTAGCCATCCGTGGACAAGCTTGGCCGAGCATGTAACAACACACTAGAGGTCCGTGTGAAACTCAGTCCTCTATAAAACCAGAGTATATAGCCAGTTCTCAACTGAGCTGATTTTTCAGCCTAGAGAAAGCTCAAATGAGACCTCCTTGTGGCTTTTTGGTACTTCAGGGGGCCTATTAGAAAGCTGGGGACAGTATTTTTAGCAGGGCCTGCTGTGACGGGACAAGGGGTGATGGTTTGAAACTAAAAGAGGCAGATTCAGACTAGACAGCAGGAAGAAATGGTTTACACTGAGGGTGATGAAACACTGGCCCAGGTTGCCCAGAGAGGTAGCAGAAACTTTATCCCTTGAACCATTCCAGTTCAGGTTGGACAGGACTCTGTGCAACCTGGTCTAGCTGCAGACACCCCTGCTTACTGCAGAAGATTGGAGCAGATGACCTGAGAAGGTCCCTTCAGGGAGTTGCTCACTGCAGCGAGCTTGGACTCAATGACATCTCATGGTCCCTTCCAATCCAAACCATTCTAATTCTTTGATTCTACTACACATCTCCACAGCATCTTTGACAAAGATCTCGATCTTACTGTGTCTTTTACAGGCAAGTGCAGAAGATCATGTTCAAAACCAGCTACAACTATTTCTCTTTAATTTAGTAATGCATGAACATCTCTTTGCCACAGATTGTTCAGTAGCAAGATCTATGTGTTCCTTTTGTTCCTCTCTATTTGCTGTGGGCTCCGTGACAGAAACATCCTCCCTCATTTTGGCAGGGAAACTCAGTAACAAGACAACAGGTATTCTAAAAATGAACCATTTTCACTCCTGAAGGTAATTTTAGAATCAAGATTTCCAACTAATATTACAGTTCCCTCATTTTGTCTTCTGCATTGCCAAGACCTATTAAGAAGTCCCTGTGGCAGTTGCTACAGATAAATCTGGTAAGATGGGCTAATTTTTATTCAGCTGTAGTACAAGCTATTTACTATGCCCTACATCAATTGTTACCATGTGGATGTTCAGGTTAATGCAGCACTTATATGCAGGAAGGATTTCATTCTGTTCTGCTGTTCAAACAAGTGACTTTTTTGTTCAATTGCAAAGTACAAATCTTATGAGCCCAAACATTTGCTATCATAATCACAGAAGAATAGCAGCAGGTTTTGCTCTAAGCTACCATATTCTATGCTATAAATTCAATGTATGCTCAGTTCTGCAGAACCCAAACTGAAGCCTCAGCCCTTCAATGCCGTAAATGTAAATGTACTCACTTCCATCTCATTTTCTCTATGAAAGAGTATTTTGCATCTCTTATGTTCTGTTCTCAGGGGCTTATTTCTAAGATGGGGATAATCTTTTTAGCAGAGCCTGTTTAGGCAGGACAAGGGGTGGTGGTTTTAAACTAAGAGACTAAAAGATTTAGACGAGAGAAAACAACTGTTTTACAGTGAGGGTGGTGAGACACTAGCCCAGGCTGCCCAGAGGAGTGATAGATGGCCCATTCCTGGTATCATTCCAGGTCAGGTTCAACAGGACTCTGAACAACCTGATCTAACTGAAGACTTCCCTGCCTACTGCAGAAGGGGTTGGACTAGATGACCTTTAAAACGTCCCTTCCAACCCAAACCATTCTATAATTCTAAAGAGAAATCCACTTCAGCATGAACATGGAAGTTAAACATCTACAGTTAGGAACTCAGCTCTCAACCTTTCATAATGCACTACATTATAGCTCTGGCTGTGCACTGATATCATGAGCCTCAGCGTCAGTCATGCTATTTCACCTTTGTTTGCTACCACAAATTCACTGAGCTGCTTCAGAAACACCAACCAAGAGCTACTGTGGTGACAGTTACATGAATATTACAAGATGTGTTTGGCACACTGAATCTCATCACTCTGCCTCCTCCATCTAGGCATCCCTGAGCAGTGATCACAAGAAGGAAGAGACAGTTTTTCCAAAGGATACTTCAAAGTTACGATATCTGTTTCCTGCTGTAGTCTTGAGACTGCAAATGCAGATAACATGCTCCAAATTTACCTTGATACTGCCAATGCTTTTGCAGAAAAATGCAAGTCTGAGCAGCCTGTGGTTTTACTCAGCAAAATTACAGAACAAGTGAACAAAGAGTATTAAGGGGATCTGCAAGTGATAATCTCAGATTCCAGTTAGTCCACCGCAAAGGGAAATGGCCTCAAGTTGTGCCAGGGGAAGTTTAGGTTAGATATTAGGATTTTTTTTTTCCCCTGAAAGGGTTGTCAAACCCTAGGAACAGACTGCCCAGGGCAGTTGTGGAGTCACAATCCCTGAAGGGATTTCAAAGAATTGCAGATGTGGTGCTGAGGGGCATGGCTTAGTGGGGGACTTGGCAGTGATGGTTTAACTGTTGGACTTGATGAGCCTAAGAGACTCTTGCAACCAGAACTGGTCAATTAGCAGGAGTAAGAAACACACTTTCTTTTCCCTGTTTCTCCCCTAAATTTCCCATTCAAACAAGGAGCACTATCTGCCCTGAGCCTCTTACCAGTGTGAAGCCACCACACCTGGATGCAGAGACTTTGTCTGTGCTCCCAGTTTGGTGAGACTAGGTTTGAGGGTGGGGGAAGAGAGGTAGGAACAAGGAAGAAGATAAAGAGGGGGAAATGCAAAACATCTCTGATGCAAAGCTGCCCTGCTAACAGCAAGGCTCACAACATTAACCCCTGAACAGAACTTGTTAACAGCTTGGAGCAGAGAGAGAAAAAACCCTTTAAAATGAAACTTCAGTACAGGCTGGGGGGGAGGGAAGTGTTTAGCAGATGAAAGAGAGACACAGGCATCAAAATCAGCAGCTGTTTACACACAGAACCTATACAAGTATAGCATAGCAAATTAAAAGACCCACTAGACTAAACATAACGGGGAATATTTTCATATAGCAAAGGTCTTCAAAACAAAAATTCTTTAAATGAGGAGGACAAGAGCAGCTGCACATAAATTTGCCTCTTCCAGACAGACACAAGCAGCACAGAAAAATCCTGATTTGCTCTGAAACAAAGAACAGTTCTACCTCCTATTGCTCACTAATGTATTTGCACCACAGCAGAATGTACTTTCTACTCCTTAGCGGTGTGAGCTGGTCTGGAGGAAATTGAAACAAAGGATATCCAAGCTACCAGTTAAAACAATCAACAGTTTATATTTTGTCCATTGATTTCCTGTTGGGAGCAGGTCACACCCATCACCACGGTACTCGGGTCCCCGTCTCTTACCCCTCCAAACAACTGCATACTGTTAAGAATTGTAGAATCAGGCTGCAGTGAAGCTAATGTCAGTTGGTGCGAGCACAAAAGTCCTCCAAGGTACTTTTTTCCCTCTTCTGCAGGTTCCTTATTGTCAAAGAAAGGCATCACCCTCTCTCTCTAGACCACCGCTGCTGGGGAGGGGGGTGGTGGTGATTGAACCCATCACTGGTTAAGAATTTAGTAGCACTATGAAGAGAACCCTACTTCTATCTTCAACCAAATGTTATCCCTGATCCTACCATGACAAGACACATAGGTTCACAGTGCTGTGGGCCATGCTCAGGTTCAGCTTCTCCTCACTCAGCATCTGGTACACACAAAACAAATCCCAATTAGAACCTTTAACTCTTGACTAACTGGAAAGCATCATGAAGGATGAGCAGCAGGTCCAGGGATGGGATTCTGCCTCTCAGCTCCACTCTGCTGAGATTCCACCTGCAGTGCTGGGTCCAGCTCTGGAGTCCTCAGCACAAAAGAGACGTGGACCTGTTAGAACGGGTCCAAATGAAGGCCACGAAGGTGATCAGAGGACTGGAACACCTCTCCTATGAAGACAGACTGAGAGAGTTGGGGTGGTTCAGCCTGGGGAAAAGAAGGCTCCAGGGAGACTTTCATGTGGCCTTCAAGTATTTGAAGGGGGCAACAGGATTGCTGGAGAGGGACTTGTTACAAAGACATGCAGTGACAGGACAAGGGGTAATGGCTTCAAATTGAAAGAAGATGAACTGAGACATTAGAAAGAAATTCTTCCCCTTGAGGGTGGTGAGGCACTAGAACAGGTTGCCCAGAGGAACTGTGGAGGTTCCAAGCCTGGAAGCATTCAAAAGCCAGGTTGGATGGAACCTTGAGCAACCTGGTCTGTAGGAGGTGATGATTTTCAAGGTCCCTTCTAACACAAACTATTTT
This sequence comes from Ramphastos sulfuratus, assembly GCA_013399055.1. Lineage (NCBI taxonomy): Eukaryota > Metazoa > Chordata > Aves > Piciformes > Ramphastidae > Ramphastos > Ramphastos sulfuratus. The sequence continues at coordinate 33,303 of WBNM01009946.1, read as the reverse complement.
GTGATTCTATGAAGCAAACAATTGAAGCTCAAGTGTTCCAAAGGCTCCTGATAGCTTTGCAACACTGATGTGGCACCACTAATAACAACATAGTGGCTACTAACTCACCTGCTACACTTGTACAAGGGTTGTTACACTGTGCAGTTACTCAGAATGGTTCATTCACAGCAAAAACAAGTTTACTTGGGCCAAAAGCTGCAGAGAAGGTAAGTTCTAAGACTAGTACATCGGTAAGCTATAAAATACGGCTTTGTGCTATAAATCACCCTTAACTTCCTAACTGCATCACTCCTCTCACTCCTTAAGCCCCAGACACCACTCTGGAGACCTTTCTTGACAGCATTCAAAACTCTCAGCAGGATAAGCCTCTGTTTCCTGAGCACACACAGGAGGAAATTCCTTCTGCAACTCCTTAGGCTCTTCCTTCTGCATCTCTCTGCACTCTTCCTGTCTGCGCTTGGTATAAAGTATAAAACTGGTCTGTGGGAACAGATTGGGAAGGACAGAATGCAGGGGATGAAAAAAAAGTAAGAACAGTCACGAGTGTTACTTTTAATATTATTTAAAATACTTTCCTCTGATAAAACACACAAACAAGCAAACCCACAGAAGCAAATATTCCCACAGACAGATCAGGCTATTCCTCCTGCACCCTAGAAAGGAAGGAAAAGGTGGTCTCTCTTCCACTCAACTATTTGGAAGTGTTCAAACACCGTGGCAACGAGACAAGAAAAATACCTCAGTAAACTTGTTTGTCAAAGAAGAATGCTCCAACAGGCTGCATTATTGCTCCTATAGAATGTCATGTGTATACATTAATTTATTTAGCTTTTATGGGCTTGTATCACAGAATAATTGTGCTATTTGCCCTTTTAACCTTAAAAACAGTAAAAAGCCTCCCCAGCAAACCATTACCCTCAGCTCAGTGCAGTTCTGCTGCTTCAAATGAACACCTCTCACATATACATTTGACATTTCCTTCAGCCTCTACCTTGGACAGGATTTTAACACCCTATTGCTAGAAAGAATCTCACACCAAGAAAAAGCCACTTTAATTTTTCTTACATTGTACCTTCTAAGGCATACAGAACAGCCCTGATGTTCTGGGTTCCTTTAGAGGTAGCTGTGCCTGCCCTGCTCTTCCAAAGAGGGAATTGATACTCCAGCTCTCAAAGCAGAAGCTCTCCTTTCATCCTGCTCCACTGCTGTCACAAGTCATCTCCTGCAGCTACTACTCTTACAATGAACACTTCCTGCCCACACAGAGGGAAAAGTCTCAGCAGCAAAAGACACACACAGGAAAGAAAGGCACTTTTATCTTTAACATGCTGTGGTCTGCCACCTCCACAGTTGGTCAGCAGTCAGAAGCAATTCCACAAATATCAAGGTTTCACTCTAAGCTTAAGCTTTTGAGGGACTTCCAGCTCCTTCCTGACTTGTTCGCTCCTTACCAAAAGCTTTTTGGCTTTTTTATCTTCTCCAAATGAGAGAGAAAGGGAGGAGAAGGATACTTGAAGACCTAGGAGACAGATCAGGAGACAAAGATAAATTGAAAAAAGAGCTGGCAATGTTAACTAAGGATGGCTGACAGAGACAGGAATGCAAAAGATGTCTGCTGAAAAGCACATTTCCACATCAGAAATGATGCTACTGGCCTTGGGAAACCGAAAGACTCAACAATTATCTCTTCATCAATCCTTTGCTAGGTGTAAGGGCAGTAGCACATGCAGCTGCACCAAGAAGGTTCATTAGCGTCTATCAAATCAGGCTCAAGGCTTGCCTCACACCATCTCCTCCTCTCTCTAGGATGCCTGAGAAAAACAGATGAAGCATTATCCACCTGAGAATGCTAAAACCGGAATTCCACGGGGACACAGTCATCCACCTGAGGCTCCCAGTTTCTATAAGGGTCAATCACCACATGAAAAGACAAAGAAATGAACTGAAGAGTGGGGGAGAATTGCAACCTGATCTCCAGGGGAAACAACAGATTTGACAAGGATGCTTCATTAGCATTAAAATCTGGTTATCAGATTCCCAAGGGAACACAACCTCAGTCACACTAGAGACCCGATGCACTATACAAAGTCTGCCATTACTTTCTGTTGTTGTTTTTTTGCCACACAGACTATTAAAGACTGAAGACTACTGAAACACCAAGCCAGTAACTCAAAGTACCTCAGACTGTGATGGGACCCAAAAGTCAGTACCACCACATCACGTCAGAAAGTCTCCGAAGTGACTCGACTTGCAGTTTGTACGCAACAACTAACAGCGTAACAAAATCTGCTAATTCTTGTTCTGTGGCAGAAGGAACAAAGCAACCACAATGCAAAAGCTTCTGATCTCACTAAGTACAGCTGTGGGAAAGGGAAGGTGAATTTTCATGTACTGAACATGTGTTGTGCCAGTTTAATTCACTGCCAAAGAGAAGGAACTACAGCAGCGTGAAGCTGTGATTGTGATTTGGCACCACAGGGAAATACAGACTGATGTTATTAAAAGAAAATAAAAACATCTTTTGACTCTAAGTACCATAAATGAAAGAAACTAAAATAAATGCAAGTTAGCTTCTATACAGGAAGAGACACCCAAGACATCTAAGAGAATAATCTCCCTTAAAGCATGCACCCAACACAAGCTGATTGCTAATGCCAGATGATTTGCTGGTCACCTGGAAAAAGAACATCTCGGTGATGACAAACAAGCTTTTGACATCTGCAGATGCACAAAGAGTGTTTTCTTCAGCTCTGCTAAATAACTGGTTCACTCAGAAAAGCCAGCTGAGAGGAGAGGCTAGAAAGACCTGTCCTCCCTTTCCACTCACTGAAAAAGAACTTGATGTCAAACCCAGAGCTGTATTAGACCACAGCTACTGCACTACCTTATCCTTTTTATAAGTGGCTAATCCACAAGTAAAATCCAACCAGCAACATGAGATTTGCTAATGTAAAAGCTACCTTAAAACTTAATTCTTATATCATTAAGCCTTCTTGCTCAATATGTTTATACATATTGATAATGTATATGTATAAATTGATATAAATTGATAATATATATGTATAAATTCACATATATGTATAAATTCATAAGAACTAATACATATACATGAACTCATTTAACAGCTCTAAACTATAACTGTCTAAACTAGGCTTAGATATTAAAAATATTTTCTTCCTTTTTAGTTAAAATATCTGAAAATGAAAGTACAGCAAAAGGGAATTCTTATCATTTTTCAACACAATAAAAGGTAAAGCTTGAGAATCTGAATCTTAAGCTACACAACCACCAAAACATGCAGCTAGTACCTGCAACTCTCCAAAGTCCCAAAGTTGTGTGTACATGCAGCTGTTGGTTAACATTTTAGTCAAAACCACAAATACAACATGATATTAAAAACAGATGAGATTAAAAATAAAAAAAATCTTTTCCCTCCTGATTTAAAGCACAATTAAAACCCCTTAGTTAAATAAAGCTATCCAATCTCCCAACCTGAATTGTAATTACAGATGGCTCCATTTTCCAGAGCACACATCAGTGGGCAGCCTGAAAGAAAGCAGCATCATGGCACGTTTGTTTGCATCGATCTGCACCTATCAGTTCAATCTTCAGACACATCCAGGGGGACAGCAGGGGACACACAAACTATCTGGGAAGAGTCATAAAGAACATTTTATGTAGCAGCAGCAGTAGCTAACTCTGCAGCCCCATGGGTTTGCTCATTTTTGGTGCTCACTAACTGCTCTATACATATCTTACACACTTAGCATGATTCTGTCTTGGATTTTGTGTGTACAAATCACAATTTGACCCAAAGCCAAAATTTCCCTGACTTCTTTTCATACACTGTGCAATATGTCAGACAAAAGATGAAGGAAGCCAACAGTCTCACTAGTGTTATGGGTAACTGTTACAGCTGACACTCAACCACTACCTTAATTTTGCCACCTTAAAGCAGCCAGATGGGATAGGGAGTCTTCTGCAAGCTTGCACTTTGGAATTTAACCATTTAGGATAGGATTTTAATTTTTTTTCTTAATGGATATCACACCACGATTCTTCTTAGGTTTGCCTTCCCAGAAATGCAATGTATATGTTACTTATTTGGGGGGCTAGTTAATAACAAAGCTGTCTTTCACAATAAGAACTTCTGTGATTTAGGAATTAAATTCATTTTGAAATTAAATTTATTTTACAATCTTCTGTTACGTTCAGCCTCACAGATTTATTTTTATTTGTGAGATACACCCACAGGGTTTTTTTTTTTGGGGGGGGGGGTGGGGTGGGGGTTTTTTGCCTTTACTTCAAACTGCCAAACAAGGAAAAGTCACAGGCTGAGAATGGGAGAACTAGAATTTCCTTAATTATGATCACAGCATCCTTCTTGCAAGGAAAGGCTGAGAGACCTGGGGCAGGTTGAGAGGGGATCTTCTCAATGCTTATCAGTATCTAAAGGATAGGGGGCAAGAGGATGAGGACAGACTCTTTTCAGTGGCAGCCAGTGACAGGTCAATGGATGAAAACTGGAACCCAGGAGGTTCCACCAAAACATGAAGAAAAATTTCCTTCAGAGAAAGAGCACTGGACCAGGTTGCCCAGAGAGGTTGTGGAGTCTTCTTCTCTGGAGAGATTCCAAACCCGCCTGGATGTGACCCTGAGCAACTTGGTCTTGGTGACCCTGCCTATTTAGCATGAGGGTTGAACTGGACCTTCTAACCAGAGGTCCCTTCTACCCTCAGGTCCCTTCTAACCTCCACCATTCTGCAACATTTCTTTCGAAGCAAAATGATAGCTAAAATTAAAGCAGTGAAATACTATGTGCCAATCTGTGTAACTACTTAAAGCAATCATCTGTGTAATGTACCATCAGGTGTAAAGTATGCATTCACCTGAAAAAAAAAATTAATCAGAGCTTTCCAGTGGTTACCAAGCAACCACAAGAAGGAAGTAAGATGAAGCTTTCAAAATAGAAATGCAAACCAAAGCTGAAATTAATTATTTAGAAGTCAGTCCAGCTGGTTTATCAACCACTCTCTAAAAGCCTTCCTTAGAAAGGCTCCTGTTTAAACACTGGCCTCTTCAAGAAATAAATAATTTTTCAATAGGTGCCTTCCACAGCAGATATTCTGAAGGTCTCCCAATACAGAAAAATCAGGTTTACTCCTTTGTTTCATTTAACCCAAATATTTATCTCACTGAGAAAAGATAAACTTAATTTCACAAGCAACCACTAAAACAGTAGTCCACAGACATCATCATTTACTGCTTTACATTTCAGGTTAATTGGGATCCAATGAGTTGGCTCAATAAATGGAGGCACAAAGTGTACAGTTGTACAGGTTGTTGGCCAAACTCCAACTTTCCAGTAAAATATCCAAGTCCAGAGACCTTGAAGGCAAAGATCATAAACCAGCTGATCTTAACTCTGCACATCTAAAAAGACACACAAATGTTTGGCTCATGACTTGCACCAGGAACTGGGTATTGTTTGCTCAGCTCCCAGGACTTTCTTCTGCTGCTCTAGAATATAATCAATAAAATGTAAGTCTTAGTCACCTGCATTATCATCAAATAGTTTGGGTTGGAATGAACTTTAAAGATCAGTTGCCACTGACACACTTTCCTACTAGACCAGGTTGCTCAAGGCTCCATCCAAGCTGCCTTTAAACACTTCCAGGCTTGGAGCCTCCACAACTGCTCTGGGCAACCTGTTCCCGTGCCTCATCACTTTCAAAGTGAGAAATTGCATCCTTTTATCCAACCTAAATCCATTCTCTTTAAAGCCATTAACACTTGTTCTGTACTATTTGCCTTTGTAGAAAGGGCCTCCTTTCATCATCTCTTGTACTTCCATTTTATTAGAAATAGTGGATCCCCTTGTAGATTTTCATTATCAAGAAACTCCCATTTTGTGATTCCACATCAAACCTAGACTCACTGGTAAGCTACAAAGGAACATCACATCTTGGGGCAAATGCTCTAAGCCATGTCTAATCAGATGCCCAACCCAGACCTTCACACATGCATCTAACCCTCATCTCTCCTGGTTTTCCTAGATTACCTCACAGATGTTTACTTGACATCAAATCAACTAAAAGCTAAAGATCTTTTGAAAGCTACATAGTTCACCTCTTAAAACAGCCAATCAATTGACATTTTTCCTAGAATTCACATTATTTTAGCAAATATTTACCCAGTTTCTCCTCCTAAATTACACCACCAGTCCTGCCCATGTCCTTTTCCTTGTTTAACCTCAACTATAGCTTAGTAGATTTAGTAGCAGGACTGCAGCCAGCAGAATCACACATGCATGAAAGCTGCCAGCACTTCCAGTTCTCACACAATCACATTCTGCTAGCTGGAGAATACATCCCTAAACCAGTGTCCAATGCTCAAAAAAGCTGCAAGCACTTAAAATATTTACAACAGAGAGGTAGTGGAGGGTGGGGTTCAGGCAAAAATTGCTGCATTTAGTCTCTTTTTGAAATTGTTTCATCTATGCAACCACAAAATGTAACCCCAAACGATGCATCGCTTGGGGATGCTTTCATAAATGGTGTAAAATCTGCTGTATGCCTGTACAAAAATGTGGTTATTTCAATGCAGAAAAACCTCCCAATGCTTTTGACTAGATACATCCCTGCTCTGTACAGTTTTTGTTTAGCTCAAACTCAAGGCACAGCATCAAACCCACACGAAATTTACAACCATCAAAGACATTGTGTGACTGAACTATGCCCAGACAGCGCACATTGATTCACACAGACTCCTGTTTTGTTCTCCTAAAACAACAGAGAAGTATTGAGCTGTTCACTTTCATCTGCTTCCCTCAAAACCTCAGTTAATTTTTAATGATGCTTCAAATTTTCAGATTTCTATGGATTCTGCCTTCAGGATGCTCTCATCTGGATTGAGTCATATCTCCATGCACGTATCATGCTTTTCAAGGCAAGAGTATAAGATTCAAGCCATCACCACAAACCCAGGGGTTCAGAATCATCTCTTCAATGGCTACACTTACATCTTCCTTCAATTCCTGTAAAGAAAATCATTATCTAAGTGGAAATTTAAGACCACTTAGAAAGTGTGTCACTTCCAAGAAAGTCCTCTTGTCATTACACAAAGTTTTCAAGCAGCTATGCCATCCAATCTGCATTTTGAGCAATCAGAATTGAAAATAAAGACCCAAAAAGGCCTTAGAGAAAGGCTCCTTTGTGCAAGGCAGTGCACGGTAAAGGTCTTTCAAACACCAAACCACAAAACTGAGAGGGACATAAAACAGTTAAACGCTGAAGAGCTGAAATAACGCCTGCCTAGAAACGTTCAGACATGAAATGAAAGCTCTTTTCTTTTTTCCTCTCCTGCAAATCCAGCCCTGGTGAACAGATCGCTCTGCAGACTGCATCTCAAACAAAATACCTCCAGACAGCGACGAGGGTCCGCACGCCCACGGCAGCCTGCCATACCAACCGCCTCCATCTTCACCTTCCACCCAAAATTCATCCTCCTCCACGCTTTCAACAAGCTCCCTGCGTACTAACATAGCCAAAAGGATACCTTCACACCTGAGCAACACCTCACTGTCTGCCCGGCCAGGCTTCGTGCCTCCGAGTTCAGACATTTTGCACCAGAGACACACTCGGAAATCTGCACACCTGGCATTTAACTCCTTTTTTCCCTTTTTCGGTTTTTTTGCTTCCCGCCCCCCGCCTCCCCTCGCCCCCCCATGTTTCTCCAGCAGAGTCAGAAGGAAGGCTGAGGGCCGGGAGGAAGGAAGAAAGCGGACACACAAAAGAAATACATATATAAATAAATAAAAATAGCGAGATGTAAAAGGAACGAGCTACCCACAGGCAGCAGCCTCCGACCCGGCAGGTTTCTCCCCTNCTCCTCCTCCTCTTCCTCCTCCCCGCCGCCGCCTCCCACAATGCACCGTGGGCTCTTCCCCGCTGAAGCCACTTCCTCACCCAAAAGCCGCCCCACGCCACCCCCTGGCCCCACTCACATCCGTCGACCTCCTCCTGAAGGTCCTCCTGAAGCAGCGACAGATCTGCGAGAGATACACCGTGTACCAGCGTGCCCGGCCCGACAGCCCCCGGAGCCGCCACCGGCAGCCAGCTCCGCCGGCTGCAACCCACCCGACCCCACCCCGCAGCCCCCCGAGCCGGCCGGCGGCGGGCAGCGCTTCCGAAGCCGGGGCGGGGGAGAAGAGGAGGAGGAGGAGGAGAGGGGGTGTAGAGGAGGGCTGGCGCCTCACCGGGAGGCGGTGTGTGCGGAAAGGGGGAGGGGGGCGCTACCTACCCGCCATCTTGCTGCAGCCCCCCGCGGCCACCGGGCTACATTTAATCCACCGCCGAGCGACGAAGGCGGCGGCGGCGCTGGGCGGCGAGAGGAAGGGGCAGGTCCAGCCCGATCCGGGCCCCGGGCCCGGCGGCAACGGCAGCGTCTCCCCGCGTCCCCGGGAGAGTCGCGCAGGGAGGGAGGAGGGAACGGGCGTGCGGAGGAAGGCGGGAGGAGGGGTCTGGGCCGGACACGCTGCCCCCGCCTCCGCCCGGCACAGGCGGCTTCGCCTCCCCGCCCCTCCGCTCTGACTCCGCGCCCGGAGCCGTGCGCCCGGGCTCTTCCCTGCCCCTTGGGCACGGCCGCGCTCGCTGCCCTGGTTACGTAGGCCTCGAAGCGCCCCCCGCCGCTGCCTCGGGGCTCGGGCTCCTCCTGCCGCCTGCCGAGGGACCAGGAGGGCGGCGGGATTGTGCTGTGGCTCCACGGCCCTCCCGGTCCGGCCTTGGAAAGTCCCACTTAGGGTACTGCGAGATCACCCGGAGAGAAGCCCCGCGGCTCTCCTCACCTTGCGTTGCACGGGGTCGCTTCCAGGGGAACGGGGGCTTGCTGAGGCAGAGGGACCGCGGAATCACAGAATTTTAGAGGGACCCCCAGAGATCATCGAGTCCAAGCCCCCTGCCAAGGCAGCATCCCCTAGAGTAGTTCGCATAGGCACGGATCCAGGCAGGCTTGGAAAGTCTCCAGAGGAGGCTCCACAACTTCTCTGGGCAGCCTGTTCCAGTGGTCTGTCGCCCTAACTGTAAAGAAGTTTCTCCTCATGTTGAGCTGAAACCTTCTCTGTTCCAGTTTGTAGCTGTTGTTCCTTATCTTATTGCTGCTAACCAGTGAAAACAGCTTGGCCGCAGCCACTCGACACCCACCCCTCAGATATTTGTACACATCGATCAGGTCTCCTCTCAGTCTTCTCTTCCCCAGACTAAACAGCCCCAGGGCTCTCAGTCTCTCTGCAGAGGGAAGATGCTCAGGTTCCCCAGTCATCCTCCTGGCTCTCCATTGGACTCGCTCCAGCAGGTCCCTGTCTCTCTTGAACTGGGGAGCCCAAAACTGAACACAGTGTTCCAACTGTAATCTCACCAGGGCAGAGCAGAGGGGGAGAAGAACCTCTCTACAAGTCCTTACTTTGGGTGTCGTGGGGGGGTCTCCCGGAGAAGGGTCCCTGCAGGATGGCCACTCCACAAATACCTTCTTCACCTTGCACTGCAGGGGGTCTTTTCCAGAAGAAAGGGTCTTGGTGAGACAGTGGGGCCACAGAAGTCCCTGGTTTGGGTGTTGTGCTGTCACCTATCGAGAAAGGTCTGCACAGGCAGCCATGCCTCCTCACCTTGGCTGCCAGGGAAAAGAAGACTCGACAAGGCAGAGGCACCACAGAAGCTCCTGGTTTGGACATTGTGGGATCACCTGGAGAGAAGTGTCCCCTCAGAGGCAGCCATGCCACCGCTACACTACTCATGAGCACCCTCCCAGTGTGAACTGCTGAGTTTCAGCAAGTGGGAACATGTGGCTTGAAAGCACAGGATGTGCTCCGCATTGCTGCTGCCTGCTTTGACTTTTGTGGGGAAAACAAATGGTTTAGTTGTAGGTAAATGCAAAGATCTCCATCGTTTTCTGCTCTTGTTGGCTGAACCTTCCAGATCAGTGCTGATGGTTGCCATTGTAACTGTTTTGATAGATTTTCCACTCTATGGGAAGATGAAAAGTGTTGGATAAAACAAATCCTCTTCATTGGTTCATACCCTGAGCATTTGATAAAGGAAAGGATCATTGCTGATGCTGCCTGGGAGTCTTACTTAAGATTTCCACAGTCCTGTTTTACGCTTGGTGATAGTCGATGAAGTTGTTAATGCACAAAAAAGCAAAATACATTATTTTGGACCTTTTTTTCTTTTTAAAGATGCAATTTCAGTAGCTTTGGTTTTTAACTGAATGCTTCACAGCATGTCTTATAAGCTGCTTTTTAACATCATGTGGCTGGATTTGTTTTGTATGTTGGACGAGGATTAAAGCTCTCTACTCATGAAGAGAATGATCTTCTCTTTACCATAGTGCCTCAAAATGTGTAATCTTTTAAAAAAGTATCCATCCCTTCCAGTCCTAGGGAATCACTCTCCCCTGTTTCATGCCCATTTGATCTTTTCTCATTTAAGAGGAGATTCAGGGGGAAATATTTGACCTCACAAATCACTGCCAACACTGGGTGTAATAGCAATAGAACTAGAACAGAAAAAAAGCATATGGACGTTCCTGCTAGATCATAGAATCATAGAGCAGTTTGGGTTGGAAGGGACCTCTAAAGGTCATCTAAGCCAACCCCTCTGAGGTAAGCAGTGACATCCTCTACTATATCAGGTTGCCCAGAGTCTTGCCGAGCCTGACCATGAATACCTCCAGGGATGGGACCTCAGTTGCCTCCCTAAGCAACCTGTTCCAATGTTTCACCACCCTCCTGGTAAAGAACTTGTACCTAACATCCAATCTAAATCTACTCTAATTTGAAACCATTGCCCCTTGTCCTACAGGCCTTTGTAAACAGTCCCTCTGCAGCCTTCTTCTAGGCCCCCTTCAGGTACTGGAAGGCTGCTACTAGGTCTCCCTGGAGCCTTCTCTTCTCCAGGCTGAACACCCCCAGCTCCTTCAGCCTGTCCATGTAGAAGAGGTCTCATTTTTATTATCTCTATTACCTCAAGTTATTTCCACGACCTTCTCCCTCCCCTCTGGGTTTGTAATTTGGAATACACCAGAATTACTGCTCTTAAAAGTATATTTATGTTATTAACAATGGGTTATTGCCCCACATGTAATGGTCTGTGGAATATTTAGTATTTTTTTTTCAGTGTTTCAAGAAAGGGAGAACAATGTATGCAATAAAACAAGGTAAAATGATGCTTGTAAGAGACTGCACTTAAATTCATCTAAATGCATTCTGGATCTTCCTATGTGCATGTGAACTTCTGAAGTGGTGGTTAGTTCTTCCTCTGGGGGCAGGGCAGTAGCACAGATAACAAGGATCAGTGTGATTTAGCCTTGCAAGACAAATAATAATTGTTCATTATACACCATAGAACACCAGACTGCTCCTTGAGCATGGTTGGTCCCAGCACCATCACTAGCAGCCATCAGGAAAGGTCTCTTCCTCTGTGGGTAGAAACTGTGGCTCACACAGTGACACACACATAGAGGGGGAAAAAATAATTAAGAAAAAAATTAATTATTTGGCTTCGTGCCAATGCACACAATGCAAAATCCCACTTAATGAGTAGAGTACAAGAGATTTCTAAACTTCTTGGCCTCACGAGGCCTTTAAATCCACAGATACTCTTTAATGGTCTGATGCAAAGTTTCAGTTGATGGTCAGACTCCCTCTCACTGGTCACAGTCAGGGCAGGGAGAGCACCTGTACATGTGGGACAGACACTAACTCTTCCAGACAACCTAGTGAGCTGCCACCGTAAACTACCTACCTAATTATGAAGGAAAATGGAGCAGTGGACTTGGCTGTGTTACATTAGCAGCTGGACTCTGATCTTTGAGGTCTTTTCCAACCTTTATGATTCTACATTATTATCTATTTTCTCTCATTTGCTTTGAAGAAGGAAGTTGGACCAAACAATTCCCTTTTTCACTGTCCACACTTTCCACCAGCCTTGCATTTCTCCCAGGCTACCTTTTGTGTGTGGGGAGAGCTTCCCATAAATATCTGCAGAGCCATCTCACTATTCTCCTTCAGAGTCCTCTGCAAACCTCCTCTGCAAACCCTGCTTTTCCTGTGAAGCCTATTAAAAAATGCATCAGGGTTAGGCTGCTGGTGCACCAAGGCAACTGCTTATCCTCTTGAGTAATACTGACTCATGGTTTTCTTGTCCACCCCCAGGATTCTGTCTGCACACATCTCTTGGGCTTTCCAGTTAAACTATGTGCTCTTTACTCTATGGACCATCTTCTTTGCTCTTTATAGAGTGTTTAACCGAAGCTGGCCCATGACTGAACATAAGGATTGATACACACACATTTAAGCCCATATAAATGGATACAAAAGAAAAGCCTGAAGCCTGGGACACACTCAATTTGCATTTGAAAACATCTCCTGCTGAAGCATTTCTCATAAAAAGAGGTGTTGGTCATGAAGCCTTTCCATTCTTCTTCCCCTTTTCCTTCCTTTTCCTCTTCAACTCCAGAGAGGTTGTGGAGCCTCCTTCTCTAGAGACTTTCAAGGCTCATCAGGATGTGTTCCTATGTGACCTGCACTAGATTATGGTCATGATCTGGCTGGAGGGTTGGACTCGATGATCTCCAGAGGTCCCTTCTAACCCCTAACATCCTGTGATCCTGTCATCCCTTTCCTATTCCTTTTCTTATCTCTCTCCAATAAAGGTTTGGGAGGTGTTTTTTGGATGCATCTATTGTGGTTGAGGACATTTTTGACTGTGCACCACTCAGTTTTATTTAATTTTCCCTTTTTCCTGGGCAAGAGCTTGAACTGGTGACTACCTGTGAACCGTAACATCAGAATCCTGCCACTGCTCCCAGCCAAGGCCTTGCAGAAGGGTTATAAACACATTAGTATGCCAAACATGAATAGATTAACATCTACATTTGCTGACAAAGAGCTTGGTTAATACAAAGTTAAGTTTGCCCTGTGGGTTCCTCATGTCATTCCAGGATGGGAGCAAATTCAGTGGGAAGTTGGAGTGATGCTCAAACCTCTGAAAATGAGGAAATACCCACCCGAGGGATGTGCTGGTACAACATTAAGGTTCCACCTGGAGGTCACACTGGCTCTTGGCATTAATTTGCAAGCAAATCTATTGCACTAATGGTATGAAGATGACAACTGTGTGGGCAAAAGGCAGAGAGGCATGTCACTCAGGAGATAACTCTCAGTGCCTCATTTTGTGATTAAGACTATGACCAGTGCTGATATCTCTAACTCTTTTGGCTACAGATGCTGCATGAGGCTGGCCTGTAACATTTACAGCAGGCAAGCAGAAGTCTATGTCTGTATCTGATCCTTTAGGTGCTCAAGCTCACTGTGAAAGAGGACAAAGAATTATAGAATCATAGGATTGTTTTGGTTGCAAGAGCCCTTTAAGATCATCAGGTCCAACCACCAATCCAGCACTGACAGATCCACCACTAAACTATGTCCCTCAGCACCACACCTACAGGTCTATTAAATCCCTCCAGGCGTGGTGACTCCATCACCTCCCTGGGCAGACTCTTCAAGGGCTTCACAACTGCTTCAGGGAAGATTTTCTGAAACTTCCCTTGCTGAAACTTGAGGCCATTTCCTACCACCTGTTCCTTGGGAGAAGAGACCAACACCCACCTCACTATAACCTCCTTTCAGGGAGTTGTGGAGAGTCCAAAGGTCTCCCCTCAGCCTCCTTTTCTCCAGGCTAAACAACCCCTGTTTCCACAGCCACTCCTCATAGCACTTGCGCTCTAGACCCTTCCCCAGCATCATTGTCCTTCTCTGGACACACTCCAGGACTTCATTGCCCTTCTTGTAGTGAAGGGCCCAAAACTGAACCCTCTGCTCTAAAGTATGGCCTCACTGGTGCTGAGTACAGGGCTCAGAGGCTGTTTCAGGGAGGCAGGTCTCCCTGTTTGAGCACAAGATTCCTCATTCAGTAGCTCTCACTTGGACACAGGTTTCCTGTAAGAGAGCTGTGCTACAGCTCTGAGATGGCCTGCTTCAGGAGTCATGTGTCATGCTTGTGTATGTGACAGGAAGACTGAATCACTGATCAAACAAGGCAGGGTTCAGGTTGTACCCAAGCACCTTAGCCTCAGATTTCCTTGTTCTCAGAGATCTGTGTCTCACCAACATGCTGGAAAGAAACAAGAGCAGGCAACCAGAAGAAGCAGAACCTTTTCCTCACTGAGTTGCCTGTTGAATATTTTACTTGTTATTTGAGCAGAGAGAGAAAAAACAAATCTGAATTTTGGCTATTTCATAAAATTACTCCAACTATGAATATGTGCAGCTGGCTTACTATTGTAGTAGATACTGATATCCCCTAACCCTTCATTCTTGCTCACCACAATCATTTAGAAAGCAAATAAATGTCATTATTCACATCTTACAGATAAAGAAACAGAGAACAGAACAAGCAAACTTATGTTCTGATACTGCTTGGAGCCTGGAGATGGAAAATAGTGAATTAAATAAACCACACCTAAAAATCTGTGGTGTTCTTTGCTACCTGATGCCGTGATATACATTTGCAGATTCACAGATTGCATCAGCTTGGAAGAGATCCTCAAAGGTCATTTTGTCTAACACTCTCCTGCAGTCAGCAGGGACACCTCCGACTAGATCAGGCTGTGTCCAGAGCCACGTCAAGTCTAATCTTGAATATCTCCAGGGATGGGGCCTCAACCACATCCCTGGGCAACCTGCTCCAGTAGTTATTACTCTTATTGTAATGAACTTACTCCTGATGTCCAACCTAAATCTACCCTGCTCCACTTGCAAGCCATTGTCCCTCATCCTATTGCTGCAAGCCCTTCTGAACAGTCATAGAGTCATAGAGAATGGTTTAAGTTGGAAGGGACCTCAAAGATCATTTAGTTCCAGCCCCCTGCCATAGGCAGGGACAGTTCCCACTAGTACAGGTCACTCAAGGCCTCATCCAGCCTGGCCTTGAACACCTCCAGGGAGGGAACAGCCACAACCGCCCTGGGCAACCTGTGCCAGTGCCTCACCACCCTCACTGGAAAGAACTTCCTCCTAAAATCTAGTTTAAATCTCCCCTCTGCCAGTCCTTTCCCAACCTTCCCTTTAGATACTGAAATGCAGTTCTAAGGTCTCCCTGGAGCCTTCTCTTCTCCAGGCTAAACAGCCCTAATTCTTTCAGCCTGTCTTCACAGGAGAGGTGCTCTGATCATCTTTGTGGCCGTCCTCTGGACCCTCTCCAGCAGGTCCATGTCACACTTGTGTTGAGAGGCCCCAGAGCTGGACACAGTACTCCAGGTGAGGTCTCACCAGAGCAGAGTAGAGGGGCAGTATCACCTCTCTTGACCTGCCGGCCATGCTTTTTGTATGCAGCCCAGGATGCAAGGTGACAGGTAGCAATCTAATGTGTGGTTCCTAACATGCCAGCTCTGCCAGGCCAGGCCCTGCCTTCTTGTCCAACTTGACCCTGAGTCAGCCAGGCTTTCCAGCTTTTCCTCAGCCCACATCATCTCCCTTCCCCACACAATCAGACCCTGCTTGGCAATACCCAACCTGATTTTCAGATAACTATATCTGCATTTATTTATTCCTTCATTTCCTGGTCTACTGAGTTGAAATTTGTATTGGCACATAGAGTCAGCTCACACTCTTCTTCTGAATCAGAGATAAGTTAGCCAGATCCCAGGATACATGGAACTGAACTACCACAACCACCAAACCTGCTTTACCTTTGGTGGTTATCCTCCAGCATCAGCTTCACATCCTTCCATTTGTCCCCTTCCTATGATCCTTTTTCTTTTAACTACAGCACCTGCTCTCTGCAACCCCTCACTCCTCCATCCTAAACACCCTTCAGCAAGCTGCTGTGTGCAAGCACTTTTAGTTATGGTTTCATCCACAAGTTTTTAACCTTCTTTTAGACCTTCTTAGTGTTTTCCTATACTCACATTGCACTTTCCCGAAGTAAAATAGAAAAAAACTCCAAATCCTGGAAGAAATGGAATCTGGCAACTTGTCTGCAGACCTTTTTCAGGTCAGAACTGGGCTTAGGTTGGATTCAAGAGCAGCACTGTTTCACAGCCCACGTAAATACAAGCTGGCTGGAAGTCTTCTTGGCCACCCTGTTGAGTCAACGACAATGTGATCCATTTAGTAGGAATTGGGTGCATGCCTGTGCTGGCAGCTAAGCTCTTCTGTGCACAGAATCACAGAAACATTCAGGTTGGAAAAGACCCCCCAGGAACATCAAGTCCAACCCAATATCCCTACTCTACAAGGTTCACCCTAAACCATATCCCCAAGCACCACATCCAAATGACTTTTAAACACATCCAGGGTTGGTGACTCCACCACCTCCCTGGGCAGCTCATTCCAGTGCCTGACCACTCTTGCTGGGAAATTTTTTTTCCTAATATCTAGTCTAAACCTCCTCAGTCTCAGCCTGAGGCCATTCCCTCTTGTTCTACCACTATTTACCTGTGCTGATCTGGAGAGTAGTAGGTGCCAGTAGGATGCATGTCAGGAGAATGATTGCTTTGGGATATGGCTCCTCATCCTGGTCTGCATGTTTGCTAGGACTTGTCAACCATAAAAAATGTGAGAGGTGGAGAAGTCAAGGGGTTACATCCCAAGAACTCTTTGTTTAGATAACCCTGGCTCTTGTAGGAAGCAAGCTGAACTTCAGGGTCAGTTACACACAGGTGCATTTTAGATCTTTGGGGGAATGAGTGTTTAGATGTGTGTACTTGTACAGGCTTTTGAGGGTAGATGTGGGCTCATTCTGCTTGTGCTCCAATGTAACCAGCAGCTGTGCATTTACAGTGTATGTAGCACTGAGCCCAGACAGACACATGGACAGACAGTGGTATGACATTTGGAAACTGCCCTGGTTTGAGTAAGATGAGGACAATTCTGTTCAGGAATTTGACTTCTCAGCTCAGTCTCTGCTCAGTGAGGGCACTTTATGAAGTTCAGGGCAGGTTTGCACAGCCAGGGGCTGCTGCTAGCAGTGAGAAAGCTGATGGGGAGAGTTGCTGCCAAGGGCTGGGCTGCAGAAAGGCTCTGGCTTAGACTTGCTCCTGTGCAGACCAAGGGCACTGCCACATCTTGTGCCCTACCTTGGGGAACTGAGAGGTGGCACCTGTGAGGAGGAGCAGACAGGACAGGTGACCCTCAGCTGACCATCAAGAGATTCCATCCTATGGACTTCATCATCAGGATGAAGCTGAGGGATCACCAGAGTCAAGCCTCTTCACTGGCCACTGCCTGAGGAGGACTCAGTCCATTCTGCCTCCAATCCACCTCAATTCATGTGCTCTGGAATCCAGTTCCAGAATCCAGCTCCTGAATCTGTTTCCCATCTGCTTCAGAGCGCAGTCTGGGACTTGCCCAGTGCCTTCCCCCAGCATCAGTGGTGACAATGGTGACATCATTGCCATCAGAGTTCAGTTGCATATTGGTTTGTACCTTGCTGCATCTATTTCAGTTTGTTGTTCTCACTTCTATTCCAGATGGTTTAGTTTTCTTTCCCAACCCCTCAGTCTCTTTCCCTTATTCCCTTTCTCTTCCCTTTGGGAAGGCAGAGGTGTTCATACAGAGCCTCTGTCACTCACCTAGTAGCTGTCCCAGCCCTGACCCTTGACAGAAACCAATCAAATATAGCAGAGGTCCCTTCACTGAAAAAAAAAAAAAAAAAAATGGAAATTGTTGTTCCTCTAAAAGCAGAGACTAAGATTATTCAAAACAACTCAATTTCTGTCTCACTGATGATGTTAGGAAATGATCTACAGACCAGGAGTAAGGATTGTGGCACAGAGGAAATAAGCGCCAAAAAGCCACCCAAACCAGGGACACCTGAAGGATGATTCTTGGCATGTGCCAGCTTCTGCTCAGAAACTGAACTGGGAGAAGATCCAAAGTGTTTTACCTGAAATAAATGCACACAAAGCTTGAGGAGATACACATAAACCTACAACCCCATGCATCATCTCTGAGGAGAATGGTGATATGGTATGAGTTATTGAATTCCAACTCATCTGAAACCAGGAGGTCGTAGTGAGGTGGGTGTTGGTCTCTTCTCACAAGTCACAACCAATAGGACAAGAGGGAATTGCATCAATTTGCACCAGGGGAGGTTTACGTTGGACATTAGGAAAAAACTTCTATACTGAAAGGGTTCCAAAGGCTGGAAGAGGCTGTCCAGAGAAGTGGTTGAATCATCACCCTTTGATGTTTTTAAAAGCCATGCTCAAGGATATGGTGTAGTAGTGGCCCTGGTAGAGTTAGATAATGTTTGGACTTGATGGTCTTAGTGATTCTGTGAAATCTGACAGCCTGTGAGCCCAGATGGTTTACAATAGCAAGCATCAAAAGTTTAAAGCAGTCTCTGGTCCAAAATTATTTCATTTATTCCATTAAATTTACCAATGATGTGAAAGGGCAGTTGCAGTCCTAAAGCAGCTCCCAGGCTCATTGTAATTTCCAAATCAACTTTTCATCCTTGATACATAAATGACCATGTCCTCTTTTTTCAGCTGTACATTGGGCTTCAACCTCAGGTGCCTTGTCGTGGTACAAACATGACCTGTAATCTCTTTTAACAGTGGGAAGAGTTAAAGGGTATCAGGTACATTACGAAGCTTTATGTTCACAGAATCATAGAAGCTTAGAACTGTTGAGGTTGGAAGAGACCTTTGAGATCATCAAGTCCAACCACTCTCCTAAAGTTCACAGTCCCACCACCAATGCTAAGCTACTACTACTAAACCACATCCCTAAGCATGACATCCATGCATCTTTTAAATACCTCTGGGCATGGTGACTCCACCACCTTCCTGGGCAGCCTGTTCCTATGCCTGATAACCCTTTCTGTGATGTAGTTTTTCCTTAATACCCAACCTGAACCTCTCTTGGGACAACTTGAGGCTGTTTCCTCTGTTTCTGTCACTTGTTGCATGTGAGAAGAGATTGACCCCCACCTTGTTCCAATCTCTTCTGAGGTAGTTGTAGAGGCTGATGAGGGCTCTCCTCAGTCTCCTCTTCTGAAGACTATAAACAGCCCTAAGTGTTCCTCATAAGACTTGTGTTCAAGGCACTTCATCAGCTTCATTGCCCTTCTCTGGTCACGTTCCAGAACTTCAAAGTCTTTTTTGTAGTGAGGGGCTCAAAACTGAACCCACTATTCAAGTCATGGCCTCACCAGTGCTGAGTAGAGGTGAACAAGCACATCCCTAGGCCACAGTTTTTCCTGACACAAGCCAGGATGTTACTGCATTGCCACTTCTTGGATTTGAGCACTGACAACACTCCAGGTTCAAAGATTGTTGTTTGTTTGTTTAAAATGAAATTTAATGTAGGCAGACTGGCACCTTGCTGAGCTGGGTGTGCTTTACTGGGTGATTCATACAAACGTCAGGCAAAGTATGCCTGGCAGTATTGGAATGTGGGTGGGATCATAGCAGGGATTGAGTGGAATATGTTGGTCAAGCAGAGCTCACAGGAAATCTTCTTCCTGAATAAAGATGGATTTTAGCCCATGAGAACCTCAGTGTGTTTCCAAGTGTCAATTATTCCAGTGAACCCCAGTGAAAATACCCAAGTCAAATAAGCAAGCTGCATCGTTCTCCCTCAGATATTCCGTTGGCAATGAGGCCACAATCAGATTTGTCAGGAGTAAAGGTCAGGAGAATTAATAATATTAATCAAAATAGTGTGGATTTAAAGGGACACTCTGCAGTACTGACACAGAAGAAAATTCTGGGCTCTCCAAGAAGGACAGGGACTTGCTGGAGAGGGTACAAAAAAGGGCCACAAAGATGATTAAGGGATTAGAATATCTCTCTTATGAGGAAAGACTGAGAGAGTTTCATCTTTTTAGTCTGGAAAAGAGAAAACTGAGTGAGGATCTCATCAGTGCTTGTAAATCTTAAAGGATGGGTGTCAGGAGGATGGGGTCAGTGTTTTTTCAGTGGTGCCCAGAGACAGGACAAGAGGTAATGAGCACAAAGTTAAACGTAAGGAGTTCCATCCAAGCATTAGGAGGAACTTCTTTAATTTGAGGATGATGGAGTACTGGAACAATCTGCCCAGAGAGGTGGTAAAATTTCCATCTCTGGAGACATTCAAAGTCCACTTGGACGAGTTCCTGTCTGACCTTCTCTAGGTGAACCTGTCTTGGCAGGGGGGATGGACTGGATGATCTTTCAAGGTCCCTTTCAACCTCTACCATTCTATGATTCTGGGATTCTGGGACCCTGGAATTCTGTTCCTTAACAGAGTAGCTGCAACCTTTTCATTTAAATACAATCTTGCTATTAATTAAGCATCCATAAGCCTGCTGAGCTTGTCATGATTGTACACTTGTGTGTATAAACCTCACTCTCTCTGCATTCTTCCTCTTCACATCTCTGTCCAGGCAGCACTTTGAAAACCACAGCACTGATTTTGTTGCTGAGACTCAGGAGCCACTCATAGCAAGAACAAGTTGCTCTGACACTGGGAAGATTGGTCCTGCTTAGAGGGTTTCATACTGATATGAGTGATAACGTTGTCTTGAGTTCAATTATTAATAAGCAAGCTGTTATATATACAAAACATCTGCTTAAATATAGCATGTTTAACTTCCCTTTGGTTCCTGATCAAGAAATACTGCTCTTTTTTTTAAATGCTGCTTGCTTGGGAGACCTGATTGTGGCCTTCCAGTACTTAAAGTGGACCTATAAGAAGGATGGGAACAGTCTTTTTAGCAGAGCCTGCTGTGACAGGACAAGGAGTGATGGTTTTAAACTAAAAGAGGAGAGATTTCCACTAGAATAAATTGTTTATGCTGAGGGTGGTAAAACACTGTGCCATCTGGAGTCCTGTGTGCAGTTCTGGAGCCCCCAGCACAGGAAGGACATGGAACTGTTCGAGCAGGTCCAGAGGAGGCCAAGAAGATGCTCAGAGGGCTGCAGCAGCTCTGCTCTGAGGACAGGCTGAGAGAGTTGGGGCTCTGCAGCCTGGAGAAGAGAAGGCTTCCAGGAGACCTTATAGTAGCATTCCAGTATCTGAAGGGGACCTACAGGAAGGCTGGGGAGGGACTATTGACAAGGTCTTGCAATGCCAGGACAAGGGGCAATGGGTTTAAACTGGCAGAGGGGAGATTTAAACTGGATGTTAGGAGGAAGTTCTTTGCAGTGAGGGTGGTGAGACACTGGCACAGGTTGCCCAGGGAGGTTGTGGCTGCTCTCTCCCTGGAGGTGTTCAAGGCCAGGTTGGACGAGGCCTTGAGTGACCTGTACTAGTGGGAGGTGTCCCTGCCTATGGCAGGGGGTTGGAACTAGATGATCTTTTAGGTCCCTTCCAACCTTACCATTCTGTGATTCTATGTTGCCCAGAGAAGTGGTAAAAACCTCATCCCTGGATCCATTTCAGGTCAGGGTGGATGGTGCCCTGAGCAACCTCATCTAGTTTCAGATGTCCCCACTGACTGCAGTGGGGGTAGACTAGATGACCTTTAAAGGTCCCTTCCAACCCAAACCATTCTATGATTCTATGCTCCAGTGATGCTATTCTATGTTTCTATGGTTCTGAACAGTAGGAACAGAGTAGTCTGCCTTTATCCCAGCTTTCTCTACTTTGGTGCACTTGGAGGGCCTAACTACCTTGGAAACCCAGTGTGCTATCTCCCAGTCCCCTAGGGCTGAGGTTTATTGTGGTCCTATCAGCAGAACACCTTCACTTTTGTGCATACCCAGAGGACTTAACAGCACCAGTGTCATTTTTCAATGTTTCAGTACAGTTCCATGGCTAAATGATGTTATTAGAGTGGTCCTGACTGCTTCCTTGGCAAATCCATGTATTGGTGAAGTAGATCTCCTACTCTGGAGACTTTCCAAACCCACTTGGATGCATTCCTGTGCGGACTACCCTGGGTGATCCTGCTTTGGCATAGGGGATTGGACTTGATAACCTTTGGAGGCCCCTTCCAACCTCCAATGTTCTGTGATTCTTGCTGGAATAAAAGAAAAACTGGCAAAATGAAGGCCATTTATACCTTGTTTCACAAGGAAGAGTTTTATGGAGGAGAGGGCCAAGGTTATTTGTGTGCAGTTCAAGAAATGCCAGGTCCTGCACTTGGGTCACAACAGCCCCATGGTAAGCTACAGACCTGGGGGTGCGTGGTTATCTCCAAGCTGCAACTTGGAGAGGGATCTGGGGGTGTTGGATGACAACCGACTAACCCTAAGTCAGCAGTGTGCCCAGGTGGCCAAGAGGGCCAATGGCATCCTGGCTTGTGTTAGAAACAGGGTGGCCAGCAGGAACAGGGAGATGATCATTCTCCTGTACTCAGTACTGGTGAGGCCACATCTCCAGTTTAGTGTTCAGTTCCAGGCCCCTCACTACAAGAGGGACACTGAGGTGCTGGAGTGGGTCCACAGAAGGGCAATGAGGCTCATGAAGGGCCTGGAGCACTTGGCCTATGAGGAGCATTTGAGGGAGCTGGGGTTGTTCAGTCTGGAGAAGAGAAGGCTGAGGGGAGACCTTCTTGCTCTCTGCAACTCCCTGAAAGGAGGTTGGAGTGAGGAGGGGCAGCCTCTTCTCCCTGGTGGCAAGTGACAGGGCTAGAGGGAATGGTTATAAGCTGCACCAGAGGAGGTTCAGGATGGATATTAGGAAATATTTCTTCACTGAAAGGGTTCTCAAACACTGGAATGGTCTGCCCAGGGTGGTGGTGGAGTCACCACCCCTGGAGATGTTTAAATGTCCTATGGATCTGGTGCTTAGGGACATGGTGGGTCAAAGGCTGGAGTGATTGATCTTGAAGGTCTCTTTCAACCAACTATATTCTGTGATTCTGAGAGGGAGCTTGCAAGAGTCATGTGCCCACAGAACAGAGGCATAACGGGACACGGTGAACTCTTTTGCTCATGGGAGCTAAACCAAAGCCTCAACCTGACTCTAGTTCTGCAAAGGATTCAGTATGGGAAAGAGTGCAGAAATTACATTCCCAGAGGGCTTTCTCCCTTTGACCTTGAAAGGCAGACTGCTGTCTCTTCAAGACCTGTGTCTACAGAATTATTATCCCACAGATTCAGTTCTCAAAATTTCCTATTAACTGTGTGTTTTTTAAAGGTGTGGGTGCTATTAACCCCCAGGTTAATGGATTAGCTTTAAATAATGTATTTCATCCTTTTGCTCCAATGTACTTTAAGGTTTAAATTAGATTAAATAGACAGGGAAGATTTTAGTTTGTAATTCATCTCAGCAAGAAACAGATTAAAGGCTGTGCTTGTAGTGGTGTCCTTCACCTATCCAGGAGAAGTTAATCTGTACAGTTCTCAAAATTACCAGGGACAAAAAACTTCAGGATATTAGGAACTTAAAAAATCACAGAACCATAGAATGGTTTGGAAGGGACCTTTTAAGATTCCCTAATCCAAGCCCCTTACAGTGAGCAGGGACATCCTCAACTAGCCCAGGTTGCTCAAAGCCCTGTCCAGAGACCTGGAATGCCTCCAGGGATGGGGCTTCCACCTCCTCTCTGAACAGCCTGTACCAGTGTTTCACCACCCTCAGTGTAAACAGTTTCTTCCTTCCATCTAGTCTAAACTTGAGAAGAAAGGAAATGTTCTTTCTTTTGGAAAGTTTTAGCTTCTGTGAATTTATTATCTCCTGGTACTCTTTGGTAAGCAAATAAAGAGTTGCTGTGTGCAGCACGCCAGTGCAAGTCAGAGGAGAGGCAGTGAAAATGTGACTTATCTTGAACAAACAAGCTTAGAGCAATTTTGTTTCTTTGATCCAGAGACAGAGCTTGCATACAGATAGAGCTGGCAGCAGCATGGCTTGCTTTAAGACAGGCTTTGTGTGTGTTTATCCTCACAAATCTCTGCATCCTTTTTTCCTCCTGCATTTAGTTCCTTAGATGCCACCAGCAAGGCATGTGTCCACTAAACCTGGTGACTTGCTTGTTTTACTTCCTCCCCCTGGGCTACATAAACAAACCAGCCCTCAGTCTGAGCCTACCTTGGGGGTGATCAGCCCAAGAATAGGTACAGAATAGATGTCCCCTCAAAGGGATGCTTATGTCCTGCCTTCTCTGTTGGAATAAGTAAGACATGAACTTGCTGTTGCTATGGGATGTCATACCCAGGCGGCTCTGCATTTGGATAGAACCCAATGAATTCAGTATCATTTATCAACCCTTCTTGAAGGATACAACCAGCCAGAAGTTCGATTTCCCCCTATCTTCTGTGCAATTTGTTCAGGAGCTCCCCAAGCACTCTCCTATTTCCAGAGGTCTGATTCTATAGCAAGAGAGGTCTCCCCTCAGCCTCCTGTTCTCCAGGCTAAACAACCCCAGTTCCCTCAGCTGCTCCTCACCAGACCTGCTCTCCAGATTCTTCACCAGCTTCATTGCCCATCTCCAGACGTGCTCCAGAACCTCAATGTCATTCTTGTAGTGAGGGCCCAATTCTGAACCCAGTATTTGAGGTATGGCCTCACTAGTGCTGAGTACAGAGGCATGGTCCCTTCACTGGTCCTGCTGGCCATGCTATTCCTGGTACAGTCCAGGATGGTGTTGGGCTTCTTGACTATCTTGAGTTGAACTAAGAGTTGAAGAGTTCAACCAAGAGATTTCTTTTTTTTTTTTTTTAATACAACCTAGCACAAACCCAAGACTTTTGGACTCTTTCTGGCTTTTGACACGATCTTTGGACTCGATGCACTGTCAAGGGTTAGGCTGACCACTAACTGAGTGTGAGAGGCTCCCTACAGAACCCTCTGTCTTCCCATAGGGAAGAGAAGGGGAGCAATGGAGAGAGGCTTGGGCTGAGAAAGAAACAAAAGCAACTGGAAATAACAACATTGAAATTAAATAGATAAAAACCCAGTATAGATCCCAACCCCTGATGGCAATGATGTCGCCATTGTCACCACTGATGCTGGACACAGGCACTGGTGAAATCCCAGACTAAACTCTGAAGCAGATGAGAACTAGATTCAGGAGCTGGATTCTGGAACACATGGATCAGGATTGAAGGCAGAAAGGATGGAGTCCTTCTCAGACACTGGCCATTGAAGAAGAGAGAACTTGAATTCAGCTATCCCTCAGCCTTATCCTGAAGATGACATCCATGGGATGGAATCCCCTGCTGGTCAGTTGAGGGTCACCTGTCCTGTCTGCTTTTCCTCACAGGTGCCAGCTCTCACTTCCTACACCCCACTGTGGAGCATAAGAAGTAGCCCTTAGTGTGCAC
Organism: Ramphastos sulfuratus; assembly: GCA_013399055.1. Taxonomy (NCBI): domain Eukaryota; kingdom Metazoa; phylum Chordata; class Aves; order Piciformes; family Ramphastidae; genus Ramphastos; species Ramphastos sulfuratus. Next base: position 8,049 of record WBNM01009946.1, on the reverse strand, counting down.
CGGAGCAAGTCTAAGTTCCAGTACCCCAAGGCAGGACACAAGATGTGGCAGTGCCCTTGGTGTGCCCAGGAGCAAATCTAGGCCAGAGCCTTTCTGCAGCCCAGTCCTTGGCAGCAACTCTGCCCATCAGCTTTCTGACTGCTAGCAGCAGCCCCTGGCTGTGCAAACCTGCCCTGAGCTTCAGAAAGTGCCGGCACTGAGCAGAGACTGAGCTGAGAAGTCAAATCCCTGAACAGAATTAGTTCTCTTCTAGTTCAAACCAGGACATGCACCCATCACCATTCAATCATCTTAACAGAAACCACCAAAAGTGACTGAAGGGGAGGGTGAGAAATCTGGACTGATAAAATATGCTGAATCGTGCTTGTTTCCAATTTCTGCTCTTCAGGGCAGTCCTGTAGCTATGAGATCTGTCAGGGTACTCAGCATCTACTGCTGCTCAAGGCCCTGAGAAGCTACTGCTTATTTGCAGAGATTACTCTATGATTACTCCTCATTAGAACAATAAAGAAGTCAACCAAGCAGTGCATTCTTGTCAATCACTTTGTGACTACATAGTCAAAACCTTACAAATTAAACCATACAGACTTCTCATTTCCTTTTCAGGTTTGCACAAACTCAGATTATCTATCTAGGAAGCAAGTTCTGAAGACCATAAACAGGCAGTTCTACCAGGAACATGATAAGAAGGCTCCAAGGAGACCTTATTGTGGCCTTCCAGTCTCTGAAGGGGGCCTGCAAGGAAGCTGGTGAGGGACTTTTTTGGGTGTCAGGTAGTGATAGGACTGGGGAGAATGGTTCCAAGCTAGAGGAGGGGAGATTTAGATTGGACATTAGGAAGAAGTTTTTTGTCATAAGGGTGGTGAGACACTGGAGCAGGCTGCCCAAAGATAAAGGCTCAGCCCTGGATGTTTTTAAGACCAGGCTGGACGTGGCTTTGAGCAACCTGATCTAGTGGAAAGTGTCCCTGCCCATTGCAGGGGCGTTGGAGTCAAATGATCCTTGGAGTCCCTTCCAACCCTGAGAATTCTGTGATTGTGTGAAATTGGAATAAACCATAGAATCATAGAATGGTTTGAGTGGAAAAAGACCTTGAAGATCATCTAGTTCCAGTACCTCCTGCTAGACCGAGTTGCTCAAAGCCCCATTCAGCCTGACTTGGAGTAGTTCCAGGGTTTGAGCTTCCACGGCTTCTCTGGACAAGACTTGAGAAGCAAAATACAGACTTCACAGCAGCAATAATTACAATTAGGTGTTCAAAACTTTGCAAAACTGTAGGTTTCTTTAAAGGTTAATTTGTCCTCACAAAGGACATAGACCCAAAAGGGCATTTGGAATTTACATCAAACGTCCTCCACATTTCAGGGCTGTTTAGATTGGTGGTAGGAAGAGAAGAGGTCACACTTCCAAACTTGGACTGAAACACATTTAAACACATAAATATATTAATAGCAGAAACAGAGAAAAGAAGAAATTAAAAAAGAAAAAAAAAGTTAGGAACTCTGTCTTTCATGTTGCTGAAGATTTTTTTTTTTTTGATTGATGAGCATTTCTTGATCTTATTTTTGTCCCTCTGAGATTTCTTTCTCAGATGGTTTTTCCCACTTACTGTTTAGATTGTTCTCCCGAGCAGCAAGTGATAGGATGAGAGGAAACAGCCTCAAGCTGTGTCAAGGCAGGTTTAGATTGGGTATTAGGAGAAAGTTATTCCCTGAGAAAGGTTGTCAAGCCCTGGAACAGGCTGTCCAGGGAAGTGGTGGAGTCACCACCTCTGGGGGGATTGAAAAGACGTGTAGACATGGTGCTGAGGGACATGGTTTAGTGATGGTCTTGGTAGTTTTGCACTTTGTAATCTTAAAGGTCTTTTCTAGCCTAAATGACACTATGATTCCAAGAGTCCATGACTACACAGCATCTCTTCACTATTAAATCTGAACAAATAAACCAACATCAGTCCACAAGAGGTCTCCTCAGTCACCACCTGGCTTACAGCTAGATTTTAATTTCTCCTTCGCAATTGTTTATAATGATCACCAGGTTCCACCAATGCAGACTAAAAGACAGGAGTGACCCCTCCAAGCTGGCTACAGACATCCTGCTCACCACCTAAACTCTTCTAGCCCCAGGAGGGATAGAAGCATTTGCATTGAAAAAAAAAAAAAAATAAATTAAAAAATTTAAGGCTTGTTTGGAAGCTCCCAGTTTGAATTTTCTGTGCCCAGAGGAAGCATCTCTCACCGTGTATCTCCTGCCTGAGAAGAATGGCTGTGAAATTCAGACCTTCTCTGGCTGGCAGCACACACACATGCTGGGCATGTTTTAGACAAACCTGATGCCCACTTGGCAGGATGAGTTTCTGACAGCATAAGAGCACTGTTATCTCTCCTTGGCAATCCACACAATAGGAGCCTGCTTGCTTGGCAATAAAACGTTGGCCTTAATATAACAGCCTTTTCATGGTTTACAAGGCTCAGCTTAGTTAAAGGGAAAATTGTGGGTGCCCTCCTTTCATTTGGTAGTAAACACAGGCTCCTTCACCCCACACAAAGCTAAGAGTGGTAAACTGGGCAAAGAGTAAGAATAGTGTAGCATGGAATATCTTGCCAAAAGGAAACAGCACTGCTATTCAGTAAATCTGGCTGTCCTTTATAATAAGACCCTCACTGGACTGCTGCTGCAGTGAGCTGGAAGGCAGGAAGGTGTTGCTGTCCCACTGCAACCTCTCCTTGCATGCTGGAGTACAGATTTCTGGCCAAATTTCAGCCCAATCAGACAACGTCTAGTTGGATGAAGCTGATCCTTCATTCCCTTTTCAAGCAGCAGTTAACAAGAATCAGCTATCACAGAATCTCAGAGTGGTGGGGACTGCAAAGGACCTCTGGAGGTCGTCTGGTCCAAGCCCCCTGCTAAAGCAGGGTCACCCACGGCAGGTTGCACAGGATCACAATATCCACACAGGTTTGGAATTCCCTCCAGAGAAGATTTCACACCCTCTCAGGGCAGCCTGCTCCAGTTCTCTGGCACCTCTCACAAGAAATAAGTTTTTCCTCGTGTTGAGATGGAACCTCCAGTTTGTGCTCATTGTCCCTTGTCCTGTCACTCAGCACCACTGAAAGAGTCTGCTCCCATCCTCTTGACCCCTGCCCTTTAGCTATTAATCAGCATTGAGAAGATCCCCTCTTAGGCTGCTCTTACCCAGGCTAAACAGCCCCAGGTCTCTCAGCCTCTCCTCCTTAGAGAGATGCTCCAGGCCCCTCAGCACCTTCACAGACCACAGAAGCATGAACAGAACAGACCAAACCAATGCCACCACCACTGAACGCAAGCTGATAGAGCTGGTGTCATTTTCAGGGGCTTACTCACAATAATCAATATGTTGTCTTGTCAAAAACCAGCAGCCCGAGGAGAGCTCTTGAAACAAGAAACACATTACAACTGCTATGGATGCTACTACCTAATTGCAACCTAGAATGCCCCCAGGCTGTGAGCTCCCTGTTTTGAGTGGCACCTTGGTAAATGAAATCACAGCCACCTTGGGGTTGGATTGGTGTTTACACTGAAGCAGGAGCATGATCAGGCAGAATTTTGTATGGAATGTAGCATGAGAAAGGACATGTCCAGCCTCACGGGCTCACATCAGTATTGTCATGAGTGAGGTTCATATGGAAAAGGAGGCTGATAGTAAAATACGGAGGTTTCACTAGGAACTGGCTCTATGAATTCACCATGAAGCCATGGGGAATTTTTTACTGGACTAAAATACATCACAGAATCACAGCATATTAGAGGTTGGAAGGGGCCTCCAGAGATCATCAAGTCCAAATCCCCTGCCAAGCAGGATCCCCTAGAGTAGTCTGCACAGGGATGCATCCAAGTGGGTTTGGAAAGCCTCCAGAGAAGGAGACTCCACAACCTCTCTGGGCAGCCTGTTCCAGTGCTCTGTCACCCTCACTGTAGTTTCTTCTCATACTGAGGTGAAACTTTCTATGTTCCAGTTTGTAGCTGTTGCTCCTTGTCTTATTGCTGCTGACTACTGAGAAGAGATTGGCCCCAGCCACTTGACACTCACCCCTCAGATATTTGTGCATATTGATCAGATCTCCTCTCAGTCTTCTCCAGACTAAACAGCCCCAGGGCTCTCAGTCTCTCTCCATAGGGGAGATGCTCAAGTCCCCCACTCATCCTCGTGGCCCTCTGCTGGACTCTCCAGCAGATCCCTGTCTCTCTTGAATTGGGAAGCCCAAAATTGGACACAGTATTCCAGATGTGCTCTCACTAGGGCAGAACATGATGATTTTGTCATTTAATTCGATCTCAGTAAAACGAGCTCTAACTTATTTGTGACACACAAGGCTTGATTTCCAACCTCAACAACTGGTACTGACTGGCAAATTTACTTAGCTCTGTGGACAAATAATCTATTGGGTCAATGAGCCTTAGAATCCTAGAATGATTTGGGTTGGAAGGGACCTTTAAAGATCATCGAGTCCAAAGCCCCCTGCAATCAGCAGGGACATCTGCAACTAGATCAGGTTGCTCAGAGCTCCAAACAACCTCACCTTGAACCTGATCCCAGCGATGGAGGTTCTACNCCAGGCCCCTCAGCACCTTCACAGACCACAGAAGCATGAACAGAACAGACCAAACCAATGCCACCACCACTGAACGCAAGCTGATAGAGCTGGTGTCATTTTCAGGGGCTTACTCACAATAATCAATATGTTGTCTTGTCAAAAACCAGCAGCCCGAGGAGAGCTCTTGAAACAAGAAACACATTACAACTGCTATGGATGCTACTACCTAATTGCAACCTAGAATGCCCCCAGGCTGTGAGCTCCCTGTTTTGAGTGGCACCTTGGTAAATGAAATCACAGCCACCTTGGGGTTGGATTGGTGTTTACACTGAAGCAGGAGCATGATCAGGCAGAATTTTGTATGGAATGTAGCATGAGAAAGGACATGTCCAGCCTCACGGGCTCACATCAGTATTGTCATGAGTGAGGTTCATATGGAAAAGGAGGCTGATAGTAAAATACGGAGGTTTCACTAGGAACTGGCTCTATGAATTCACCATGAAGCCATGGGGAATTTTTTACTGGACTAAAATACATCACAGAATCACAGCATATTAGAGGTTGGAAGGGGCCTCCAGAGATCATCAAGTCCAAATCCCCTGCCAAGCAGGATCCCCTAGAGTAGTCTGCACAGGGATGCATCCAAGTGGGTTTGGAAAGCCTCCAGAGAAGGAGACTCCACAACCTCTCTGGGCAGCCTGTTCCAGTGCTCTGTCACCCTCACTGTAGTTTCTTCTCATACTGAGGTGAAACTTTCTATGTTCCAGTTTGTAGCTGTTGCTCCTTGTCTTATTGCTGCTGACTACTGAGAAGAGATTGGCCCCAGCCACTTGACACTCACCCCTCAGATATTTGTGCATATTGATCAGATCTCCTCTCAGTCTTCTCCAGACTAAACAGCCCCAGGGCTCTCAGTCTCTCTCCATAGGGGAGATGCTCAAGTCCCCCACTCATCCTCGTGGCCCTCTGCTGGACTCTCCAGCAGATCCCTGTCTCTCTTGAATTGGGAAGCCCAAAATTGGACACAGTATTCCAGATGTGCTCTCACTAGGGCAGAACATGATGATTTTGTCATTTAATTCGATCTCAGTAAAACGAGCTCTAACTTATTTGTGACACACAAGGCTTGATTTCCAACCTCAACAACTGGTACTGACTGGCAAATTTACTTAGCTCTGTGGACAAATAATCTATTGGGTCAATGAGCCTTAGAATCCTAGAATGATTTGGGTTGGAAGGGACCTTTAAAGATCATCGAGTCCAAAGCCCCCTGCAATCAGCAGGGACATCTGCAACTAGATCAGGTTGCTCAGAGCTCCAAACAACCTCACCTTGAACCTGATCCCAGCGATGGAGGTTCTACCACCACTTGTCCTGTCACAACAGGCTCATATAAAAAGATTGCCCTCATCTTTTTTATTGGCCCCTCTAAGTGCTGAATGAACACTCTAAGGTCTCCCTGGCACCTTCTCTTCTCCAGGCTGAACCACATCAACTCTCTTAGCCTGTCCTCATGGGAGAAGCCAGTGCTTTGTTTGCCAGTGAGGTCCTTAAAAGGCTGGACTACCTCTACACAGCTTGTGACCACACTGTTGTACTCAAAAGCTCTCAGCCTGTCCTCATAGCAGAGTGGTTGCAATCCTCTGATCATTGTTGTGCCCTTCTCTGGCCTAGCTCCAACAGGTTCATGTCTATCCTGTACTGAGAACTTCAGATGTGGACCCAGCAATGCAAGTGGGGCAGAGAGGCAGAATCCCTTCCTTTCACCTGCTGCCCATGCTGCTTTGGATGCTTCCCAGGACATGGTTGGTTCTGGCACGTGAGCACATGCTGCTGGCTCATGTCCAGTGGTCCACCTGCCAGCATCCTCAGGTCCTTCTCAACAGGGCTGTTCTCAATCACATCACTTGTGTAAGAAAACTTGCAATACTTTTCACTGCCACTGTCCTGCACAGGAAATTTTTCTGGGTCTTAACAGTGTACCAGTGTAAATCTGACCCTGCGACAAACATGTCACTGAAGTCAAGAATAAAGCCCTCAGCTAAATTAACAAGCAGGCATTAGTTTGTTGCAAAGCTGCACAAGTTTGGGTGCTAGGGGACATCCCCACAAATCCAGCACAGCAGCCAAAATGCCAGGTGGATATTAATACAGTGAATCATAGAATGGCTTAGGTTCAAAGGGACCTTACAGATTATTTACTCCAACCTCCCTGCCATGGGACTCAGCTGCTCAAGGGTTAATCCAGCCTGGCCTTGAACACCCCCAGGGAGAAGGTACCCACAACCTTCCTGGGCAACCTATTCCAAAGTCTGACCACCCTCATACTGAAGAATTTCTTCCTAAGAACAAGTCTAAATCTATTCTCCCTCAGCTTAAAAACATTCCCCCCTGTCCTAATGCTAGGCATCCTTATAAAAACTCCCTCTCCAGCATACCACATGTCAACAGCTCCTAATTATCCACTGGCTGGTCTCTTGCTTTGCTTTCAAGGTTCAGTTTATCTTAAATTAACTCTGCATGCTCATAGGATGAGTAGTTCATTTTGGCATGGGGTCTTCCAGCTCAGAGGTGTAGGGTTTTAACATTATAATGATGGTATTTTAGACCAGTCCACTGTTTTTGAGCCAAAAGCTGACAACATTATTTAGTAGTATTTTTTACACACTTTCCCTAGGATGTTTCAACTCTCAAGAACATCCTGAGAAGGCCCTTTCTTCATTGTTCCAGCTTGTCCTCTAAAAGAACAGTTCAGCCCTGAACATGCACATTTCTTTAGTGACAATGATACATCTACATTGCCAAAACTCTTTCCCAAGCTCTTTAGGAATAGCACATCTGTCACAAGCTCATTATCAATACAGGCTGGGAGATGAGGTGATAGAAAGTAGCCCTGCAGAAAAGGACTTGGAGGTACTGATGGATGAGAAACTGGACATGAGCTAACACTGTGTGCTTGCATCCCAGAAGGCCAATTGGTATCGTGGGCTGCATCAAAAGATGTGTGGCCAGAAGATGGAAAGAGAGGACCCTGCCACTCTGCTCTGGTGAGACCTCATCTGGAGTACTGCATCCAGCTCTGGTGCCCTCAACACAAGAAGGACATGGATCTGATGGAGCTGGTCCAGAGAAGGGCCATGAAAATGATCAGGGGGTGGGAGCACAGGACAGGCTGGGGGAGCTGGGGTTGCTCAGCCTGGAGAGGAGAAAGCTCCAAGGAGACCTAATAGCGACCTCCTAGTACCTGAAGGGAGCATACAAGAAGGCTGGAGAAGGACTGTTTACATAGGCCTGCAGTGACAGGAGAGTGGTTTGAAATGAGAGAAAAGTAGACTTAGGTTGGATGTTAGTAGTAAGTTGTTTACCATGAGGGTGGTGGAATACTGAAACAGGTTGCCCAGGGAGGTAGCTGAGGTCCCATCTTTGGAGATACTCAAAGTGAGGCTCGATCGGGCTTTGGGCAGCCTGATCTAAT